>WAAB01005379.1:9064-24515 GCA_013389865.1 Piaya cayana
ATGAGATCCAGTTTGCCTCAAAAGAAGAAAATTAATCTGATTTCTCACTCATAATGTAAAAAAAAAATCAACTCCTTAAACAAGTACATCTCAAACTTCTTATTCAAAAAGTTTTTCCACTGTGCAGTGTGTGTTCTGGGAGCCCCATCCTCATCAGATATGAGCTTTGGGGCTCATATCTACGGGTTGCTCCTTTGCTAGTAAATCGAGCAGTGGCAGAGAAAGGGATTCAGGAGCCAAAATTAACTGTTTACAGGAATAAATAATTACATTAATCACTAACACCCTTTGGCATGGACCACCTGGTGCTCACCCCCTCTAAATACTGAGTCCTGTGGTTGGTTTCAGCATGATACCCAAGGGGTAGAATGATCCTAGAACCATAGAATGGTTTGAGTTGGAAGGGACCTCCAAGCCCATCCAGTGCCACCCCTGCCATGGGCAGGGACACCTCCCACTGGATCAGGGGCTCCAAGCCCCATCCAACCTGGCCTTGAACCCCCCCAGGGATGGGGCAGCCACAGTTTCCCTGGGCAACCTGGGCTAGGGTCTCCCCACTCTGAGTGTGAAGAATTTCCTCCTAATGTCTAACCTAAATCTCCCCCATCCAATTTAAAGCCGTTCCCCCTCACCTTGTCACTCCAAACCTTTGTGAAAAGTCCCTCTCCAGCTTTCCTGGACCCCCTTCAGGTATTGGAAGGTCACTCTGAGGTACCCCTGGGGCTTTCTCTTCTCCAGGCTGAACCCCAACTCTCTCAGCCTGTCCTCAGATGGGAAGTTCTCCATCCCTCAGATCATCTCTGTGCCCCTCTCTGGGCTCGTTCCAACAGTTCTGTGTCCTTTTTATGTTGGGAATTCCAGAACTGGACTCAGGACTCCAGGTGGGGTCTCACAAGAGCAGAATAGAGGGGCAGAATCACCTCCCTGGTCTCCCAGATGTGCCCAGCCTGGTTCAAAATATAAAAGATGTAAATAAAGCTGGCCAGAGAGGAGGCTCTGGTAGCTTCAGTTTACTAGCAGAGACTCTGCTTTAAATTCCAGCTGCTTTGAACTATTCTCAGCCTGCGTGCCAGAGGGGTCTTTGCTTCCACTCCTCCCCCCAACCACTGTTCAAAACCCCGTGTGCAAATAAGATCACAGCTACTGCTTTCCCGAGGAAGCTCTGGGGCAGTTTTTGAAGACACGTAGACATGCGTGAGCCTGAATGCACACATGGATGAGGAGGTTTACACAAACATATCCCCATCCAGAATGGGATCTTAAAGTGCAACCGTGGCACAAACAAATAGAGAAAAAGAAGAACTTTGTGGCTTACACAATGGGTACAGGGGATGTTAGCATGGGGAAAGCCTGCAATTGTATTCATAAATTCAAATAGTGTTTTGTTCAAGTGTTTTCCTGGTTATAGACAACCTGAGTGCAAGAATTCACGTCCTCCACTGAGCAATATCTATACAGTTGCTGCACGGTAATTTGGTCTTCAGATTGGTTAGGGATAATTCTATTTTGGTTTATAAAGTCGATGGAGCAGAACGTCGTCACAGGATAGTGGTCTCCCGCTGCTGCGTCGTTTAAGCAATCAAGCAAAAATAAAGCATATGTTACACCTTGTAACGTATTTCTCATTCTTGTATTCTTACACTATTTTCATTGTCACAATGATCCAGTATATCTTTATCCGCTTGGACTTTTTATATAAGTTAGCTTCTCTCTGAGGTTTGCAGGTTAATAATTCAGCCGACAGTCATGTAGTATATATTATTTTTTCACCCAGAAGCACAGCCTTCCTGAGCTACAGTCCGCAGAAGATGGTTCAGCTACAAGGGAAATGCCCTACATATGACAGCAAAGTTCGCCTATTATCCCATGTCGCACGCCTGATCTATGCTGTGTTCGTTGAGCCTTCGTCCCTGCGCTCTTCTCAAAGGAGCAACTTCCTCAGACTGTTTCTGACACACACGAGAGCATCGAGACACCCGAGGCTTATGTTCGTCAGGATTCCTGGGAAATAGTTTGTGACTCTCTTGCACACAGTGAAAAGGAATCTGGACTCCTTGCACTATTGACTGAAAAGCACAAGGATGGGTTTGTGGTCAAAATATTTGAGGTAGATCAAAATAACTGTGCTTAGGAGGAAGTTTTTTACAGAAAGGGTCATGGGGCATTGGAATATGCTGCCCAGTGAGGTGGTTGATTCGCCTTCNGAAATATTTGAGGCAGATCAAAATAACTGTGCTAAATTCTTGCTTTAGCCACGTTTTCCCTGTAAGACTCTCAGTGACTTTGCTTCACACGCACTTAGGATTATGATAAGCTATGTCAAAAGCAATGGAAATTGCTAAAAGCCATCAAGGGTATGGTATTTCTTAGTTCTCTTTTAAGAAAATGGCTCTATTACCATTAGGAAAGAATTGTTAGGAAAATATCATGCCATTTTCTTCTGCCCATTTTTTCTATTTGGGTGGAAAGCACTGTGGTTAAGACTCTCCATCCTACTACATAATCATAGAATCATAGAATAACCAGGTTGGAAGAGATCCACCGGATCATCGAGTCCAACCATTCCTATCAAACACTAAACCATGTCCCTCAGCACCTCATCCACCCATCCCTTAAACACTTCCAGGGAAGGTGAGTCTCTCTCGTAATCTCTCTCGTAAGCAGGTCAGAAGGATGCTGCAGAGCCAGCGTAACCAAGATAATAGGAACCTATTTCACAGTTTCAAAGTAAAGTTAAGCTTCAGGGTCTCATTTCAGCTCCTTAAACATCATCACCTCTAGCAACATTTTAAATTACCCTACAGTATCGCGCCTACTCCTCCAGCCACCAGTGCAGAAGGCTGCGAAACTCATCTACATCTTGCACCACATCTGACATCCCCTGTCGGTGTCTCAGATATTCTTGGGCCTTTCAAGTGGTTGTGTCAGTGCAGAATGAACAGGATAAACGCCTTTGTATATTCTTAAACTGTTCATCAGCAAAGTCAGCTAGACCAGACATTTTGATAGGAATGGTTGAACTCAATGATCCAGTGTGTCTCTTCCAACCTGGTTTTTCTATAATTCTATGATTTACCTTAACTTTTAATGCAATTTACCTTTCTTCCTATCTGCTGCTGGTGTCACTGATGAGTTATTATTTCATAGATCACTTGTAAGGGGATTTAGTGCTACCTGTCCTGACTTTGTCTTTCAAAGTCTTAAAAAGAATAAGATTACAGGATTGGGTAAAAGAATATTTTAGCTAAGATTAAGAAAAGTATCTATTGCAGACCCCAAGGTTTGTTTGACTGGAATTTTCTCCCAGGAGAAGTAGCGGAAACCTCAATACTTGAATTATTTAAAATTTGAGTACGCAAAGGCTCGGAGAATTGTTTTAAGGATCAATTCAGTATTGACAAGGGGATGGATGAGCTGAACAGGCAAAGCCTTTTCATTTCTAAATTGGGTGATTCTAAAAAATTAAACTATAGTGTTAATGAGTACTTGCCCTACTCTGTGGGTTCAGCGATGATCGCAGTAGACATGCTGCTAGAATAAATTCTTCTTGGGCAGAATCAGTGAACCTGGGAAGTCTGAAATGTCATTTGAAGTTCTGTAGTGTAAATCACATGAACTTTTTGTTTTGTTTTGTTTTTTTTACAGTAACTTGTACATTCAGAATATTGACCTGCACCCAGTATTCCTGAGGAGGGGACAGAGAGGGTTGACTAAAAACTTAACTTGTCCTAAGTTATGGTCTTGTTTCAGGATTCAGGGGGTAAGGAGGAAGCAAATTCCAGTTCTCCAAGTCCAGTCAGCAAAGCTTATACCTATATTGTTCCTTTAATCCACACCAAGGACACGATGCATGATCCTTAACAATCTGATATCACTTCAAAATTGTTCCTTCTTTGAAGAGGGGTCTGCTCCGGATGGTCTTCTAAAATTCTGAGCAACTTAAATGATTTTACAGCTGAATTACCTGGCTTGCTCCACATGGGAACTCCAGAGAGAGTTGGCATCTATGCAGTATTGATGATCTAGAGCCTGAGTCTGGAAACCAAACAAAGAGTGAGTCAAATTAACGACAGCATTCAGGTGAAAAAAAAAATCCTTTGTCACCAGGGGAGGTTCAGGCTGGACGTTAGGAAAAAATTCTTCACAGAAAGGGTCATTGGGCATTGGAACAGGCTGCCCAGGGAGGGGGTTGATTCACCTTCCCTGGAGGGGTTTAAGGGATGGGTGGACGAGGTGCTGAGGGACATGGTTTAGTGTTTGATAGGAACAGTTGGACTCGATGATCCAATGGGTCCCTTCCAACCTGGTGATTCTATGATTCTATGATTCTAAGTTCACTGTTTTCTTCGTACACCTACAGAACTGCCTTAATCTGTTCCTTTTTACAGTGAAGGGCTCAGCAGAGGCCAATGTGAGTCAGCTGTATTAGAAGGGCCTCGACAGAGTTTCCAAGGCACAGATGCAAGTCACTAATTCTCAACTTTTTACTAAGAAACCCAGGATTTATTTTTTCCCTTTGTCAGAAATTAGGACACTGATCCTGCAAACACTTAGCAGTTGCAGCTGATGACTCAGTGTGAGCCACGTTATCTTAATTCCTCCTTAAAAGGCCTGTATCTTCCAGTGAGGCAGACATCCCTGGCTGAGCCTTATCACGTTATTATGGTAAAACAATAATCATGAAATAAGGAAAACAATCATAGAATCACCAGGTTGGAAGAGACCCACCAGATCATCGAGTCCAACCATTCCCATCAATCACTAACCCATGTCCCTCAGCACCTCGTCCACCCACACCTTAAACCCCTCCAGGGAAGGTGAATCAACCCCCTCCCTGGGCAGCCTCTGCCAGTGCCCAATGACCCTTTCTGTGAATGATTTAAACACCTCTAATTCATATTTTCCATTATAAGTCAAGACAGAAGGATCAGCTTCCACAGCTTTTTATTAGATTGCTGAGATTTATTTGAAGACCTCATCATGGAACTCCAAATTACCTTCCCAGTTTAACATTCCTATGTTTCAACATTCAGATGTTGGTTCTGCAGTTTCTATTGTACTTAAGTGAAATGATTTCTTCATTGCCACTGACTGAGGTTTTAAGTAAAACTATATTCTGGTTTTTACCATAACGTGGTCTGAATCATATTACTCAAAGTCAGAAAATTTGCCATAATGGAATAAAACCAAGTCCTCGAAAGTGTCCATATAGCATAATCATTCAAAACCACAAAAAAATATTGATCCCTTATCTATTAATTTAAAAATAAGTGGGTTTGAACTCATGCTCCCTTTGAGGATGCTGCAATGAATACAAGTCACGATCCAGCATGCTTTACTCCTTTTGACTAATGCCCTTTTCCATAGGAGCTGTGAAAGGAAAAAAAAATAAATCTTTTTTTTTTTTTGAGGTTATTCTCTCTTATTTATATACACACTCTGAGGCAAATGACTTTCTTGTCACTGGAGGGACTTCAGAAAGGAAAGCAGTTGCAAATTTCTCACAGAGCTGAACTTCCTGGAATACTTTACTTGGCTTCCAGAAAATATTATTAAAAAAAAAGTCATTTCTTATTTTCACTGGCTCCTTGAGGCAGGTGGAACTGAGAAATAGCTAACGGGTGCTTCCATAACTAAAGAATTGTCTAGGGTATTTTATCTTGATTTTTTAAAGTATTCAGATATGAATTTTCAGGGTAGCTTGTTATTAGCTGGATTTCTTGCTGACATTAGTTTTTTTAACATACATATATTTAATTCCCTTCCTAAAACAGCATAAATGAGACCGATGTTCAAAAAAATATTCACACCTCATTTTTTTTTTTGTGTTGGTCGTTTTGAGACCCCGTTTTGAGATCAGCAGTAACTTTGGAAAAATCTTAGGTTCAAGAGGTCTGAGGAACTTAGATGTGAAGGTCTGGCTGACGACCCATTTGTATTCAGAAATGGGGTGTGGGTGAGGTATTTTTGCTTGTTTCTATTTTGTGTCCTAAATCATAGAATCATAGAATCATAGAACAACCAGTTTGGAAGAGACCCACTGGATCATCGAGTCCAACCGTTCCTATCAAATGGTAATATCAGACCTGATTCTGCAATCTGGCAAGATGTGTGGTAATTCAGGTGGTGAAAATTCATTCAGTGTTGATGTGAGCCGTCCATTCTAATAGATCACCAATAAATCCATTAAGACTTTTTTCCAAAAAAGTCTGTTAGATTTAATATTGAGAAGAACATGACAGTATTAAATAGTGTCAGTGAAAAATAACAACAGCAAACATGGAATCATAGAATCGCTTGGATGGTAAAGATCTTTGAGATCACCGAGTCCAACCATCCCTGTCCACTACTAAACTAGATCCCTGGGCACCTCATCTCCCCATCTCTCCTCAAGGGATGGGGACACCACCACCTCCCTGGGCATCTCTGCCAGGGCCTGAGAGCCCTTTCCATGAAGACGCTTTTCCTGATGTCCAATCTGAACCTGCCCTGGTGCAGCTTGAGGCCGTTCCCTCTCATCCCATCACCCTTTGGAACAGATCACATTATGCATAAAGTGCGAAAAACTTACTTCTTGATAAGCGGTGATGGGATTTCTGTAGCATTCCAGAATATGAAGTCCAACTTCTGTGCCGCAGAGCTGAATAAAATAGCACGGTCTACTGGAATCTTGATAGTAAGAGTATTTTATCTGAACTAAGTATCATATAATAGGTATTCTGTGCATGCCCTTGTCAATCTGAGGCTGTTGATTCTCTCCCTTCAATAGGAGTTGAGTATAATACCTTACCCTGACCTCTTCCACCAATAGTTGCAACCTTTCCTTAAACTCATAGAATCATCTTCATACGGTTTTTGGCTTTACTGCCCTAATGAGGGAGAAGGAGTAGTTCTTTTCTACTGATTATGCTGCTTTCCTAGAGTGCCCACTCCATGTTTTTGAGGGAAGTCCTATATCAGCTGTTAAAATTTGGAAGGCATTCCTGGTGCCGAGAAGTTCAACTCCATTTGGGGATCATCTCATTCTGCGTGACAGGCAATATTTTCTCCAACAGACCCTAAATACTCTGTGAATGATCAAAGCGTTAACTAAAATTTATTGCATGAATACGATTGCTTCCTAGAAGGTTTTTAAGATCATCTGTCCAGAAGAGGAAAGTCAGAGTTAACACAGGGGCTTTGGATTAAGGCACGGTGATTGTAACAGCAATTATTCTTGGTCGTGTAGCTGCACTCTGAGTATGGGAATGACTTTCATTGTGTTTCCACACTATTCCTAGCTAGCAATACGCCCCTCCAAATGTTTAATTACACATTTATTACTCTAACAGCAACAGTTACCACAACCCTAACTATATATACAAAATATACTCTTTTTGTACGTGTTTATATTTGGGTCCAAGACAAAGAAATCTTAATTAAAATTGAAATAATTCATTTCTTTATAGAAGTCACAGACCTCTGGTTTCATTACAGCAGAATCGTGCCTGTGCCCTCATTTTTCACCAAAAAAACTACCATCGAATCAGGTAAAAATAACAATTTACTTTAGATTCTCTACCAGATTTAACTGGAAGGGCACAACAACCCTGAGCAGAGCTACAGACTGGGAGAAGTCGGTCTAGAAAGCTGCCAGGAGGAGAAGGACCTGGGGGTGTTGGTTGACAGTGACTGAACACGAGCCAGCAGTGGCCCAGGTGGCCAAGAAGGCCAATGGCATCTTGGCTTGGATCAGAAACAGTGTGACCAGCAAGGCCAGGGAGGTTCTTCTCCCTCTGGACTCAGCACTGGTATGACCGAACCTCGAATCCTGGGGTCAGTTGTGCGNGGAAAGGGTCACTGGGCACTGGAATAGGGAGGTGGTTGATTCGCCTTCCCTGGAGGTGTTTAAGGCACAAGTAGACGAGGTGCTGAGGGACATGGGTTAGTGATTGATGGGAATGGTTGGACTCGATGATCCGGTGGATCTCTTCCATCCTGGTGATTCTATGATTCTATGATTCTAAGGGGTGCTCCTCCCCAAGGGTAATAAGATGCCAGGCAGCTGAAGTTCACTTCTGGTCCCTGCGATGCTAGAGCAATCAAGCCAGGCTCAGAGCTCTGCAAGACACGCTGCAACTCTGCCTGGTCTCGGAGCGATGAAACAAATATTAGAAGCCTCAAAGGTGACCTAGAGTTGCCTTACTCCCCCCATCTCTGGGGTAGGAACTTTTCCGCCGTCATTCCTAGATGTGGTTTCCACCAACCCTGCCTCTGTTTTTATCTTTGCCTACAGAAGTCTCCATGGAGGCTGGTTAGAAAGGGACGGCTGGGCACGGAGAACCTGTCGTATTTACTACTTTATCCTCTACCAGTCTGCAGGGGGAAAGAAAAAGTTGCTATGAAAGGGGAATAGATGGAGTGGAAAAGTGTCTGACTTTGGAAAGGAACATTCAGTACAGAGACGTTTTTACTTTATAAAATTTCAGCTACAACTCTCTTCTCCTCCCCATACACTGGCAAAATCCAGCCAGCCTCTCAACCAACCTTTCAAAACCTTTTTCTGGCTTGAGGCTAATTGCAGCTTTGCATTCTGGGAAATACGGAGGGCGTCCAAGTCATTGAAACCAAGTCTTAATTTGGACCCGCGTCTCCTCCTTATTAATCTGTCAGTGATTTGGTACATGAGAGGACTGCTCCCGCGAACAAGCGATGCGGCCCCCTCTCCATCCTCTTGTACTACAAAGCTTGCATTTTTCACAGTGGATTAGCAAGTCTAGACATTCTATAAAATGTCAATGAACGTATGGATCTTCAGTGCATATTTCTCAGGAGAGCTCTGCTTGTTTGCGATGCTGCTCTCCCAGCCCGATCAATACAGCCACAACAGCCTTTTGCATTTTCTGTCAGAAAACAGAACTCCGCTCATTGAATTTTTTTTTTCCTTTCTCTCTTTCCAAGGCAGCTAATCAAACAGTGGAGATAGACAGAGGAAAGTGGGGGTGGGGAGGGGGTGGGAAAGTAGATCATATGCCAAGCACCCAGGGAAGTTGTGAATAAAGTATTTTATTTTAATTATTATTACTAACCACGAAGGCGCGATAAGAATCATCATGAGAAAAATCATACCTCAGGGGCAAGACAAGGACTGGGAAAGAGAAGGGAAAGGAGGCACAGCTGAGTGCAAGAACCCCCACGGGATGTGATTATCTCCTGATAACAACATCCCCAGACTTATTGCTATTACGAAATTTCGTTTTTTCCGATTTTTTTTATACACACAGATAGATAGATAAATTATTTAGGTGAAGTATTTCAATCCCCTGCAAACTGCGGGTTTGCATTAAAATGCCTCAACTGTGAGATTCCCAGGTATATTAATATCCACCCCTTTAGGATGCTGAGCAGTCCATCTGAATAAGCTCTTCATCCTCGGCTGTTTTATGATATTATTACAACGTATTTTAGTTGGGGAATGGTGAGTAGAACAAGTTTTCAGAGAAATAGACTTGTTTGGGTTCCATTTGGTTGCTGGAGGGGAAAACTCCACATAAAACGACTTTGGCTGTTCAGCGAGGCATCCTGATTTCTCATTATTATTATTTTTTTCCCTAGCACAGCTCTATTTCTTCTCTGCTTTTTAGAAGTCCCAAGTCCCTTCGCCACCTAATAACAGTGAGAGGGGTTTGCAGGCACGAGACACAAGGACCTTGAGGATTGCATTGACATGTGTGTTTTGTGTGTTGAATTTCCTGGAAATTACATATAAAAACAGAGACTGATCGAAGCGGTTATTAAAAATGGTTTCATCAACGTACAATTGTGGTTTAAAAATTGTTGGGTGTGAAAGACACTTAAAAACAACCAAACAAACCCTCATTTTTTTGTTGGACTAACCCAGCTGACATTTATATCCTTTTAAATTGCTTTTAATATCCTTAATTTTTCAAGAAAATTTGATTCCTGCTTAGAGCCCTGGCCCTTTTTTGGAATAAGGTTGTCAATGAAGCAGAAGTGACAGTGCCGTCTCATTATACTCCTGAATTTCTCAGGAGTCACTGCAGATCACAGTGATTGTTTTGTTTATATGGTCAACCTGAAAGCCATTTGGATGCAGTGAGAAAATCTGCAGCAACTTTCTCATAGGTGCATGACTTCAGTCCCATAAGGTGATGGAGAATGTTAGATGATTTCAAATCCAGATAAGTCCCACACGAACAAGTAGAACCCACTGAATTACATATGCACTCCTTCCACGGAGAAGAGAGAATCATAGAATCACAGAATCATAAAATTGTTTGGTTAGGAGCTTTCTCTTCCCTAGGCTAAACAAGTCCAACCTTCTCAGCCTGTCCTCATATATGACGGAGATGCACGTGGACTTTGATTTAATATATTAAACCAATGCAGAGTTAAGGGGAAACAAGCCAGGATAAAACCACACTAAATGCTCTTATAATTGTGAACAGCCAGAGCTGGTACGGAACGAATGCTTTGTACCTAATTACCTGTCCCCGCCTCATTATCTCAAAAATGTTTTGTACCTGTCTTCAAGCCTCCCTGCTCCCAACCATTGTGAAAGATCCATGAAGCAAGGAGGAAAAGACAGGAAGATTAATGATTGGACTTACCACAGACCCACGGCCAACAGAGCATGCGTGCAAGGTGATGATGACTACTGGCCTTCATCGGGAGACCCCAGGTTGACCACAGCCAACAGAAAGAGCGCATGAGCAAGGGGAGGAGACCTGCAGACATTCCTCTCTTGGCATGTGTGGCCTGCTAGGTGGAGATGGGCACATCTCCACAGGCAAAGGTGGGTCACAGGTGCATTGACTGGCATAAAACACAGCTCCGGAGCAGCTGAATTAAACAGAAGACCAAGATAGAAGATCCCCTCCACAATGGGATCACCTCCAGCAAAGACTGGAACAACAGAAACGCCTTCTGGACCGCGACTCCCAGAGAAGCTGGACATCTGTGGACCCGTGGTGGTAGCTATGAACCCCTTTTCCTTCCCTCTTCTCCCCATCTCTTTCCTTGTTCTCTGTCTCTATCATAAGTCACTTTATGGGCATAAAGTGTCAGTTTAGATCGAAATTTGACTCCCTTGACTCTCTTTGAATTATTTGTACTCTGAAATCATAAATGAAACGAACCATCACACGTCCGCTTACGAGTGGACCGTGACAGTGAGTAATATTTATTCAGCTCCTACCAGCTCTGGAAGGTCTGACCTCCCCGAAGCCTAAGGAATTTTTAGCACTTAAACTCTTCTTGCAATACATTTTTCTCTTCCGCTTGTCTGTGTTGAATTTCATCTGCCATTGTGTTGCCCGATTACCTACAGCGGTTTAGTAAATTCCACCTGGAGTTCCTACCAACCCTCCTGAGCCTGGAGTAACCTAAATAATTTTGTGCCTGTGTCGTAATAGCCATGAAAATAATTCTGTGTCAAAACAATTTTGTAAATTGGTGTTTCAACATTTGTCCTGAGTGCGGCTGAACAAAACCCTTGGTGAATAGCTCCAGCCTTTGCGCCTCAAGGACTCCCCTATCATACACCTGTTCTTGACAGATTGAGGCCTAAAACAGGAGAGCTTAGTCACATATTAACCAGCAGGAAGAAAGTCTCTCCTTTTTATTAGTGCTTGCCTCCCAGTTCAGTGTTTGGAATTCAGTCCTACCTAGAAATCAACATCAGAGATTACAACCCAGTGTGTTCAAGAGCTTTGTTTAAACATCAAAAGGAGAACACAGACAAGCGCTATAATAGAAATATAACTAATCACTTGCAAATACATCTTTCCTGTCAGTAGGAGCTTAACCTTTTTGTTTAATGTTACTGGAGGAGAACGCATTTATTTTCATTCTATCTGTTTTCTTTAAAGCAATATACAGCTTCACTACAAAAAAAAAATGATCACATTTATTCCCAACACGACAAAAACCGAACCAAACGGATTTTAGAAGCGTTCAGGTGAAGGAAGATCTATGGAATCTTGCAGATTTCAAGGCTACACAGTGATTAATTAGAACAGGAACTAAGACTATGTGATTGCTAAACATATTTGTCTAACTCATCACTCGATACAACGAAAATTTATTAAAGGGGAGAAATATTTTATCTTGTTTGTTGACTAGGAATGAACACAACCTGACTGCATGTGGCACATTGATTAGATCAATTTAACTTCACACTCTGCTTCTGCCTTTCTTAGCTCATAGGGGACTCTGCTAGGATTTAGCCACAGTGTGCAGAAAATCCTAGAATCTATAGACTATTCCCTTTAATTTGAACGCTGCAGATTATGGATGAAAGATTGGTCACCTATAGGATTTAGGACTTCAAAGGAAAGGAAAATAAAGAGAGACACAGAGGGGAAAAATACAAATAAAGAGCCCCCGTGAGAAAGAAGTGGAAATGCAGCCTCGTACAAGATGTGGGGTTGGGTTCGACAGAGGACCCAAATCTGATTTTCCACTTACAAACATGAACTCCACTGAACCCAGTTGCATTACTCCTCATTTGCACATTGGGAAGGGACAGCAGAATCAAGCCCACTTTTTTTGCACTGTAGCATAGTTCATTGCCAGCAAATAAAAAAAAAAAAAAATCACTGTGATCCTGGTTTGCTTTCATCTGTAGGGCTTGATGGTCTTCCAGTCAATACAAGTTTGTTATTGATCAGCAGCACACGCTTTGTCAGCAGGATCAGGAACTCTGTATTCCTTATAATCTGTTTTGCAGATAATAAAAGCTGCTTCTCCCAAAATGCAGTTTGTAACACAAAAAAATGCAAGGAACCTGTTAGTACATTGGATATCGGACCTTCCTTCAGGTGGAACAAGTTGTATTAGCTCTGTGCAGGTACAAATCCACAGGTGGAGCTGACCAGCTCCAGAGTGTTCAGCTCCAGTTGAAAATCTCTCCTTGAATTGCACGTGTCCAGCTCTGCCCAGCTGAGTGATCTGACCACGTGTTGTGGTTTAACCTCAGCAGGGAGCTAAGCCTCACGCAGCCCCTCGTCTGCTCCTGCTCAGTCCCTCAGTGGGATGGGGAAGAGGATTGAAAGGGTAAAAATGAGAAAACTTGTGGGTTGAGGTAAAAACAGTTTAATAGGTAAAGCAAAAGCTGCTCAGACAAGCAAAACAAATTGAGGAATTCGGTCACCACTTCCTATGATCAGGGAGATGTTCAGTTCAGGAAAGCAGAGCTCCATCACGATTAACTGTTGCTTGGGAAGACATATCAAACATCATCACTCTGAACATCCTTGCTCCCTTCTTCTTCCCTCAGATTTTATTGCCAAGCTTGACATTATATGGTTTGGAATACCCCTATGGTCCGTTGGGGTCAGGTGGCCTGGCTGTGTCCCCTCCTGGCTTCTTGTGCACCCTGGGCTCCTCTCTGGTGTGGTCAAGCAAGAGGCAGAAGAGGCCTCGTCTCTCTGTAAGCACTTCTCAGCAGTGATTAAAACATCCCTCTGTTATCAATGCTGTTTTCCTCACAAATCTAAAATAGCACCATACAGGACCACAAATCATAGAATCATCAGGTTGGAAAAGACCATCGGATCATCGAGTGCAACCATACAAATCCTTATGAATATAATCACCTCTATCCCAGCCAAAAGCAGCACATCATAACCATGATGCTCAGACACAGATAAGCAGCAAACACCCTTGCGTTTCTTTCATAGGTGTCGTGGTACAAGATGGAGCTGAGTCCATCCTCCTTTTGGCATGTGCATTTAGCATTTGTTCTGTTCCTCCATCTCATACCTGTGATGGTCTCACTAGGTGTTTTCTCCTGTCCCTCAGGGTATCTGTATCACTCAGTTTGGTTTTCTCACTTCAACATTGTTGTCTTATCCTTTGAGACTTTTATGCCACCTGTAGAGGAAATGTAACCCAACTGCCTCCAGCAGAAAACCCGTCCTCCTCTTGAACTCAAGAGAGGGACTAGATGTCTTCAGAGAGAATCATAGAATCATAGAATAACCAGGTTGGAAGAGACCCATTGGATCATTGAGTCCAACTGTTCTTATCAAACACTAACCCATGTCCCTCAGCACCTCATCCACCCATCCCTTAAACCCCTCCACAGAAGGTGAATCAACCGCCTCCCTGGGTAGCCTCTGACACTGCCCAATCACCCTTTCTGGGAAGAATTTTTCTCCTAATGTCGAGCCTGAACCTTCGCTGGTAGAGCTTGAGGCCATTCCCTCTCGTCCTGTCCCCTGTCCCTTGGGAGAAGAGCCCAGCTCCCTCCTCTCCACAACCTCCTCTCAGGTAGTTATAGAGAGCAATGAGGTCTCCCCTCAGCCTCCTCTTCTCCAGGATAAACACCCCCAGCTCTCTCAGCTGTTCCTCATCAGGTCTGTTCTCCGTCCCCCTCACCAGCTTCATTGCTCTTCTCTGCACTCGCTCCACAGCCTCAACATCCTTCTTGTGCTGAGGGGCCCAAAACTGAACACAGGATTCAAGGAAATTAACAAAAAAACATGCTCCTAAGTTGGGTGCTATAAATTAGTTTAATTTGTCCACTCTTCAAGACTTTCTACATCTGATTCTGTTCTTTATACACTTTCCTATATTTTTCTCCCCTTTCTTAATGCCGTTGGGTAGCAGAGAAGCATCTTCTATCTTTCAGTTGCAAATCACTGTCTCTTTACATCCTTCTGCCTCCACTCCACTCATCTCAAAAATTAACTGAAAAGCAAAATTATGTCCTTTCCTACACTTATAATTAGTAATTTGATTTTTTTTTTCTAGTATTTTGTTCTGGTAACTTTTTACCTACTCTAATCCTACAGAAATCTTCAGGCTCCAATTTAAATGAAAGCTGCTCTGACGAATAAGACTGCCATGAATTGCCTCTGTCACAATGCAAGTTACAGTTCTTTTATTTCCTGGAGTGCTAATGGTAGAAGTACAGCACCAGTGAGCATCACAGGCTGTACAATACATTATAAATAAAGGCACAGGCACTACAGCATTCAAAATAAAAAGTATTAAGGTTATTGTAGGGCTACTGTAAAATTTAGTGCTCCATAGAATATGTGAGTAGTTTGTAAACCAGCAGTCAGATACTCACCAGGCACAAAAACCAAAGCAAATTCAGGAAAGAAACTGTCAATAGCACAAGCCCTAGAAACCTTCAAAGGGCTTGGGCCTAATCTATTTGCCCTTACTCAGTGATGCTTTTTTTCATGAGATGTTTCATCAAAATCATGATGTGGAAAAATAATATTGTGCAATGCAGAACAAATCTGCACCTGTAAACTGTTCAAAATGAGCTCTTGCCAAATCCATGTGACTTGACACACAGGCAAGTTAAATAATCAGAGAACCATAGAATGGTTCTCCCAACCAACATACTTTCTTACGGTCTCTGATGCTGAGATCTGCAGCATTAGTTACTTGAACAAAGCATTAGCTTTTTGAATTTTCATTTAGAATCATAGAA
>WAAB01005381.1:0-26613 GCA_013389865.1 Piaya cayana
ATGATTCTATGATTCTTCTACCTAAGAGGAGGTTACTAGGAAGACAGAGCAAATTTCTTTACTCAGAAGCATAGCAGGAGAACAAGAGCCACAAATTGAAATATGGGATATGATAGGTGGAAATACAGAAGAAAAAATGTTCCACTGTGAGGAAATGCATTGGAAGACAGGCCCAAAGAAACTATGGAGACTCCATCCTTGGAGTTTTTCAAAACTTAACTGGACAAAGCCCAGATCAACCTTATCTAAATGTGATTTGACCCTCCCCTTCAAGGGAGGATTGGATAGGAGGTGTCTTGAGGTTCCTTCCAGCTTGAGCAATATGCAATTCTACTCTATGTGCGACATACATGGTGTAGAAACCACAGGAGACTCTTAGCTCTTCTGGTATAATGGATATAGGCTAGAGGAAAACCCACGACCAGGTCAGATGGCTTTAAGGACTTGTGTTTTGGCAAATGAAAGCCTACTTGACTTTGCAAAGTAGCCAGCTGACACATTGACCTTTCCATCAAAAATGAAGAATAAAGTAAGGTACATACCTACCTCTTCTTCTTCCATCTCTTTTTAGCTGTTTTATAATTTTAGTACTCATTTCAGGGGAGTTTATCATGATGGTCTTTTCATGAAATGGAAAGACTTTTCTGGCAATTCCAAACAAGAAAAATTCCCAACCCAAACTGCCATTCAAACTAGAGACCATATTTCAAGGTCAGATAAGCACATTCTTGATGAATTTCAAGTCCATACTAAAATAGACATTGCCGAAGCTAAAAACCAAGACAGGAGTAAGAGAGACTTAAAAATGCTCAGTCAAATTAGTAATAATCCAGTGAAAACCAGTCTGACTTACAATATTACTATGGACAACTCACTAGAAAATATTTATTCTGCTTCAATTTAAATTCTAATGGGTTTGTGGCATATGTTGCTGTGCTAAGAGTGTCTCTGACACAGCTCTTCTGCACAGGTCTCGTCAAGGTTGACATTTCAGTTACGTACCAGTGTATACCAGTGAGGTGGACTATTCCAACTGCTTTTCGTTCTTTCTGAAAATATAAGGGAAATAATATGCAGAGCAGGGATTTTCTAACTTCAACAACTTAATGTAACTCAGCACAGATTCAAGTTTTGGTATCTATATATTCTGCTGTAGTGTTGCCTATTAAATTCAAACAGAGCAGAAGAAAAGGATGAATTTGCATATCCATTTCCATTCAAGTTATGGACCTGTAAATCCATGTTGCTTGTGTCTATAGACTAATGAGTGCACCATTATGGAAGAGGCTTAGTATGTCACTGCACTTGGCATGTCCAGGTTTTTGCTCGGTGTATAATATTTTGAGAGCCATTTTTTTCAAGCATAGCGTAATAGGCTTTAACTTTGCTAAGCTTTTCTGCCAGGCCTCCAGTGCCCTGCTGTTCTATTATATTGAACTTGTAAGCAGGACGCTCTGCCAGGCTCACCCAGATTACTGCTGCAATAAGGGCCCTGCTGAGTGACTAGTGTCATGATAAGTGCTAGGGAGGGAGTTCACCATCTTGGCATACTGTTCTCATCTTATTAAATTCAGCTTTGTGGAAGCAGGGAGTCTGCCTCTCGGCCTCACTGGCTCTGGCTCAGTCCAACTGCTACTGTCAGACAATATGAAAATAGGAACCACCACAGCTAACGGCAGGTGCTGCACCACCACAGCTGAGGGAAAAAAAAAAGAGAGCTTTTCCTTTTTTTTCAATAGGCACTTGACTGGATTGATTTGAAAACATTTAGCTTTTTAATATTATTGTAGCTCTCATACCCACAGATATTTTCTGAGCCACTGTTCTTTTTGAACATATTTATTCTGTCTAATTTATACAGCCTCCTTAGTTCTTATTTACTTATGCTTAGGAAATATAATGTAGCAGACAAGCCCTTGGAACTGGTTTAATACCATTCAGATTTGGTATTGTAAAGATCTAGTCCTGACATCCATATTCAGGCAAAAATTCCCACTGGGTATTGCTTGAGGAAAATTTCCTGAATTCCATTCTTTGCTTTCTACTGGGCCTGAAGTGAGTTAGTTGCTCAAGCCCCTCTGAACTCTGTGTTACCTGCTTGCCTAACCCTCACATTGCATTTAAAAGTCTGGGTGGAGGATTCAGAATCTTCCCAGAGCCCTAAAATGACCAGCTGTGATCTGAGTGTGAGTTATGTTGCTGAAGGAAAAGCAGGACAAGCACAACATTCATAGGAAAAAAAAAAAGAGCACCGTAAAATGCGTTTTTGAGAGGCAGCCTTATGGAGAGTTAAAAAACCAAATGATTCACCTTGTAGTATGAATTTCTGCAGTAGTAAAGCATGGCTTACTTCTGAATATCAGTTTCCGAAAGAGTATTTGCAACTAAAGCTCTTTGGAGCTAAGAATGAGAAAGTGTTTCCCAAGGGCTTGTGGAAGGATAGATTAATTACTTCAACACTTGATGATGTCTGAGCACATATTGAGTCTCCACATTGTTTCTCACTGTTCAACAATAAATGTTCAAAAAACCCAATTATGTTCTCTCCAACATTTTGTAATTTGGACATGATCAACACATGCAGTGTAACTTTTCTGAGACAAATATCTATGTGTGCTTGCTATGGAAGTCATTATATTGCAAAACCATATCGGAATCAACAGAAAATCCAGATTTTCAAATGCATTTGTGTCAGGAGTTGCTAAGCCTGGCAGGTTACAGTTCAGCAGCACACTTGTTGGCCATGTCAGTCTTCATAAGAGTGACAGGTTTCATTAGACTCTGAGAGAGACTGATGCAAAAATTCAGATGAAATAAGATCTTTCTGCCAATTTACAGTATCATATTCACAATCCATTCCAGACTTATCAAAGGTAAAGCATAAAGGACTTAACTTTTTAATCCCCCCCTGAGAAAATGAATAAATGAATAAGGAAATTATGTCTCCAGAAAGTGTGACTTTTTTTGTGGAAAAACAAGAGTGGAGAACTATTAGTGAGGCTGACTACCATGAATATTGTGTGTCAGACCTTTCAAATCCCAGGCACTTGGCATGCAAGTGAATTCTTCTCAAAATTCAAGGGCAAGTGAAAGGATAAAACAAATCTATCTGGTCAAGTTACTTTGTTAGACAAGTCCAGTTTTACCTGTTCTTCACTTCTGTATCGCATTCATAAAGTTGTCATTTGAAGGATTTTTAAATGTCACACTATTTCTTCTTCTTCCTCTTTTTCTCCCTCTTCCTCTTCTTCTTCCTTTTCCTCTTCTTCCCCTTCTTGTTGTTATTGTTATTCATGAAGTCTTCCTTGTTATCCTGATCCACTGTAATGGTATTGAGGGGTAGTGGATTAGGGATTTTTTTCTTCTAGTCGCTGTGTGGTCTACACAGAGCAAATTGCCAAGAAAAACATTATTCATTTAGAAGAGGTGTTAACCTTAACTTCTGTCTTTTCACCCACCTCTTTCACTTAAAAAGTTTACTTGAAATTCAGAACACCACTGCTAATGAGTAGATTACTGTGGAACAGTTGCTGGAAATTATCCAGGAGAAGTGTAATTCAGAGAAAGCTAACAATCTCAAGTGAACATTTTTAAATATATGGAATCAGTTGTTAGGGTTTTTTTACTTTGAGAAAGCACAAAGATCTCAGGTTTAGATCTTTACCATTGAATCCAGGCTTGGACTCAATAAATGTGGAGTGATTGTGATTTGGAAAATATTTTATGAGGAATGTATGGAGTCTGTTCCAACTTAGAGATGACTCTCTAGCCATTGTGCCTGTGAACATGGAACAAAGATGATGTCCATTAATACTAATCCAGTGGATTAATCTTTGGGTTTCATGCAATAATTTAATTGATTCAATGGGGAGTTGCTTCTCTGTCAGATTCTGAGGTATTATACAGCCTTGGGATGTGACGTAGCTTTGTGAAGGGGGAATATCAACTTAGGATTCAGTTGTTTCAGATTGTCTTCATTTTAGTATGGAAGAAGAATGCCCCTGAAATATTCCAGCTGAGCAGCACAATTCTAACAGGGTAGTAAACCTGGAATCACTTTTTTTTTTAGTGATGAATCTGGGTCTTGAAACTTGATTCCATCTTCAGTGACTTTTCAGCTGAAATGTCTAGTGCTTTTAAATAGTGACAGTCAGGTGGGCAAGAAATTCTAAATGAAATTGGGCCTGTAGAAATGTATTTGTGCTTGTCTTCCATTCATGGCATAAAAGTAACGTGAAGTGCATTACCAGAGACAAGTGCACCTCACCATCATACTTCAGGCATCCTTTGTCCTGGTTAGATGATAACCTCTTTTTTTCAAACTATTATTGTCAAGTACCACAAATAGAGATATACAGTAGCTACATAAGCCCAGGCATGCCTGTGTTGTGTTGGGAAAGTCAGTCCACATTAAAAAATGAAGCAATGGACCAATCATGTAGTCATTTTAATAAAGTCAAGTTATTTATGTCTGGTTTTATATATACATATAACTTTTTCTAACTATAGGAAAACATTATTTTTGGATATGACAGTTTGAAGAGAATTATACCCTTGTGGTGTTTGTAGCAGAAGCACTGAATCATTATGTTAGTGCAAAAGAGTGAAAAAGAAAGTGAAACAAATTTATTTTCACTGTCCAAGTTGAAGGAAATGTGAAAAATAAACAAACAACACATGGTGAAGCAGTTTAAATTTTTAATACTCTTCTACTGTTAATTTCCGATGTTTGTAACAGCATGATAGCAACATATATTAAAATATGTTATTTTATTAAAAATATTTAAGCCGATGAGCAATTCACAGTTTGCAGCAAAGTCGTATTTTTTTAAAAAATTGGAACATAATCAGTTTAAGTTTTCCTACATGAATATTAAACAATCTGTTCAAATGCTAAATCTTTGGCAGGATCTTATTTCTGTCTACTGTGGAAAACATTTCTGAAGACTTAGTTCCTTATGCTCTTTTCTTGGTTTTTTATAAATTTTCTAAGCCCATAAATGTAAGCGTACACAATCAGAACTAGAATTCTCCGTAAATCTCTTTGTTGTTTTTCATTGTTCTCACAAGCAGAACACAAATTTTGGAGAGAATCCCAAATGGCAGGTGCTGACACTAAGCAGAGACAGGAACAGCCTTCTTGTTAACATATTATCTACTCCTCACCTAGCACTGCTCTGTTACAAAACTCATTGACAATGAAAGCTAAATGAACTAACTGAAAACTAATTCAGTACTGTTACAAATATTTCAGACAGCTGCATAAACCTTTCTGCAGCTTAGATGCAAACCAAGCTAAGAACCTCTGAAATCTTCTCCATGCCTAGCAACGTTGGATAACATCCAAGCAACTATATTTCCTTTCCACAGCAAATTTAAAGCATTCTTTGCAAAAGGTGGTGTCCTGGAGAGATGAACTGGGAAAACAGAAAAACAGATGGAGGAAATCGAATGAATCAGGTACTGCTGCTTGCACAAGGAAATGAATGAGGAGGACAAGTAGTTGATATGACCTCAGTAGATCCATATTATTGTGTAACAGACCCATTAATAAATTATATGATGTTAGGTTATTCTATGCGTCAACAGTTAATCTAAATACTTTATTCTAAGTCACAAGAGACTCTATCTCCTTAGCTACCATCTCTAATATATTTCTTCCATCTCCCTGAAGGATGCTGTGACTCCTAACTTGTTAAAGGGAGAGATTAGAAGGAATATGTTAGTTTATAGAATGTTGAGAGTAGTAATTGTACTGATATTTATCGTATTTCTTTAAACTACCTTTGCTTTTGGTACCAAAGTGGCAAATACTGATAAGCTAACATTTAGGTCCCCTAATTAAGAAAAGAATACAGCTCTCAGACCTTTTCTTTTGTTCAGTAGTTTTCTTCAAATATGGAGAAACAAGAGCCCTTTCAATTCTGTTGCTGTGCTACTACCCTCCCGTACTAAAGATAACTGTGAGTGTTTGGTGGGAAGTGACAGGTTTATCAGAAGTGTTGTGAGGCCGATTTTCTTGTCAGAAGCAATGGAATGGTTGATTGTGTCCCATTAAGTGAATATAATATTTATCAAGAGAACAATCAAGCTAAACTGTTCAAAGGAGTACTATTAATAATTTCTTTTTTAAAAATGCTAATTTTTCATTTTTTAGCACCAAAAAATTAACTGTTGACTTTTTTCTTTTTGCAGTGAGATTTTTGATTTATCATTTCCTCATTCATATTCCTCCTTTCTTCCTCTCTTTCCCGCTGGTAACAAAGAGGAGGAAGGGAAAAAAAGAAGGGAAAACGGAAACTAGAAGCTCTTTGAACCAAATTCATGCTGAAGACAAATATAATAGGAAAGAAATTAGGAAGGAGAAAAGCTCCATCAGTTTCCTACAACTACAGAAACCTCCTTTTTACTGTTCTTCCTTTTCTTCCATCAAAGTCTGAGGTATATCTCTTGTTCTCCTGGTTTGAAGAACCAAAGAGCTCTTTTGCATAAGATCAGAAGCAGGTATAAGGCCAGTTCACAGAACTTTCTTTTTTATTTTCTCCTTTAACTTGAGGATTGAACTTCCACATTACCTGGCTGGATAGTGATGTTGACTCATCTGAATTATGTAGCGTTCTGCTATCATAGAGGTCCTTTGCATTCTTAATTAACCTTACCTTTCGTCTCAGGGATCTATTATTCTTGCTTTCTGTACTGTTGCAGTTATGGAAACTGCAACCCTGTGGTAACCCAGCCTTGTAGGTTCTGCTGGGTAAATACAAAGTTGTAGTCTTAACTTGCTTCTAGGCAACTGATACAAGGAGGAGAGAATTCTTAGTGTGTACTCCTTTAATAGGCAGGTATATTTTACCCTTCCAGGATTTTCCAAAATGGTTAGTGACTGAAGGTGGTTTGGCTGGTGGATGCCCCAGCTGAGATACCGTATAATGAGCCTGATTTTTGGAAAGCAGCCTTTGAAACCAGGCTTTTAACAACAAGCACTAGTCACTCTAATACTTGACAATATGCTGCCTTGTCTTCCTCCTTGTTTTTTGCAGCCCTCCCTGTGCACTGTCTCTGACTATCACAAAGCCTACCTATATTAGAAGATAGTTTAGTTGGTACCTGTGATAGAGTCATATCCTTTACCTACCAGCCACAAGAGGGGGATGTGGAATTCTCACTGAGTAGTATATTTTAGTCCACTCTTTCTGACAATTGTCAAATTTATCATAACTTCTATGTTTTTTTACCATCCTGCCACTTTTAGCATCAGGTTTATTTTCCTGGAGATCACAGCTTGCAACAGTCTTAGTAGCAACCTTTAGAGGGGGCTCAGATGGAAATATTTCATCACCTAAATTTGACCCCCTTCTACTTTTTGACATAACAGTTGCATTTGTTTGACTTTCAGAGAACTAGGCATCTATCTCAACAGAGAAAAGGGTATTAATGGCACAACTATTTTTTTCCAATTCTAATTGATACTTAGATTCTAGTCACAGAAGACTTACTTCACAGCAACAGGGTTGTGAGGGGTTATTTTAGGGGCAGAGTGGTGCATACTGTAGAAAATTTTGTACATGAGGGCAAGAGGAATAGACAATTGCTTTTGGAGACTGTGTAGATTAGTACATCATTGCATACTAACAAAGTGCTAATTGCTCCTTTTGACCACTGGCCCAGTTTACAGAGCTTTAGCACAAATGTGCCCTGTGCAGTAAATTACAAAACTAACACTGCATTATTTCTCGGTACAGCTTGCAAATTCTTGTAGGGCAGTATGCATTATCCTTAATTGGATGCAAAGAAAAGGGATGGCATGGAGATACGCACTTGCAATTTAGAATGAACAGCCCTGGTGTTAATTGTGCAGGTTGCAAATGTTGTGTTTGCTTTGTGACGACAGTGGTAAAAGCAAACAGTATACATGTAGTTATATAATCTTAGGATTGTTTTTTTAATGTTGTATACAATAACTACAAAAGCAATAATTTGTCTTTATGTGGTATGTTACCTAAAGAAAGCAGGTGTGAACTACTCTGAACAGGTTGTTGGTACTAATTGTGGAGAAATTTTAAAATAGCAGCTGTTTAGAAGATTTTCCAATTAATGACCATTCCACAATAATTGGGAAGGTAGAACAGAACCATGTAGAATAATCTCTCTTCTTTATCTTTGTTAGAATTGCACTCAGGAAGGTAGATGCTTTAATCTGCAAAAATAGTTTCTCATCATTCTGCTCCTTTTCTAAAAGTCCATAATCACAGACTCCTTCCACTCCCCAAAAGAAAGAAACATCACGACTAGATAAACAATAAGTCAATAATAGACTTTGCTTGTTTGGAAACACAGACATCTACAGGTGTCCTTCCAATTCTTACACTTACCACATAAACCTTTCCTGTACCGGGCTCTTGATTTTGGTTTTGTGCTAACGGGGAAATTTGAAGACTGGGCTTCCTTCACATATATTCATCTTTTCATACAGGAGTTCTTACAGGTGTGACATTTTCTTTAGACAGGAGGCTGACACCAGTTGAATTTAATTTCTTCTGTAATTTAATTCTAGCTCTTCAAATTCCTCATTTGACATTTAAAGACTCTAGTGCTATAGATCCAACCTGAGACCTCAAGCAGTATTTGAAGGTAGGGCATGTATTACAGTATTTTTGTAATATTTGGAAAGGGGGGGAAAAATGCTGTAGGGAAAAGTGTTGTGAAAAGAATAGACTAAAATATTTTGTGATGTTTCCTTTCACACATTGTTAAAACAATGTGAATACTGAATAATATAATTTCCACTCTCTAGTCTGTCCTTTATAATAAAAGAATTGATAAAAAAATAGAAAAGGCAACTGAAAAGAACAGGTATGCGTCACCATAAGGGCACTCTGTGTCACAAAGCAAGTGTGCTTTAGCGCCAGCCAAAACAACCACCCACTCAGAGCACTGAAGGGCAGGCATGCTGCTATGACCCAGATTCAAATGGTGAGAGTAGGAGTGAGAAAGTGAAAGTGTTAATAATACTTCAAACACAGAGCTAATAGGAGGGGCATTTCTGGGAATCCCCTTTCATTCCTATTTTCTCACAAAAGAAAAATACAGAGTTCCCTCTGGGAGGAAAAAAAAAAGAAATCTGGCTGGAAATATATGTGTGAGTACTGAAGAGGGATGGATGAATTGAGAGGTATAAAAAAATTCAAGAGGACTTGTAACTTTAACTAGTACTGAAAGACTTTTTTAAATGGGAAAAAAATAAGTAATTTCAAATACTAGCATATTTCTTTTTTTTTCTGCAGCTGACATAAATTTGAAAGACAAAAATCCATTGCAGCCTTCAACACCAAATCCAGCAGCCTACCCCACCAAATAGATTGAAGAGTGGCTTCTTAGAGAGGATGGAGCTTATGCTTCACACACTGCTGCAGAATCTCCTTTTTCTTATTCCTTCATGTACCTAACTCAGTTCATTCTTATTAGAACAAGCATTGTTACATTGCTGGAGTGTTTAATATTTTATATTTTACAGAAATATTAGGAAGCCTTCCAACTCAGATAGCCTTTGTATCACATTAACTCAGAATGTGGTTAAACAAGAGTTAACATCAGCAAATTCAAGCATTTTTAAGTGGTTCCCTTTTTAGTTTTAATTAATAATAATTAAGAAATCAAAACTTGATCAGACTTGAACAACACTCCTAGATACAAATTACTTAGATCAGTTGCAAGCAACTCCTATAGGTAGGTTCTGTATGACAGACATGAGGACTGCAGCATCAGGGTCTGAAAACTTCTACACCTCAGCAATTCCAGCATACAATGCATTTTCACATAATAAGTGTAGGGCAGTAAAGATAATTGTATGGTAGTTCTCCCTTTAACGTGTTAAAACTGAAGTGGGTTACGAGGCTACTCCCATCTCTTTCTGTTAATGTTTTCTTCCTTTGATGTAGGCAGCTTTTCGGTTGGAAAGAATGAGAAATGTCAGTATGTGGTTGCTTGCTTACAATATTTAAAATTACTCCAAAAAGTATGACTTTTCTGCAAAACAGAAATTATTTATTTATTTTATCAGTTGTGCTTGCAGAGAGACTCCCCTAAGATACAGCACAAATGAATTAAAAGTGGGGCTCAGGGGTAACTCATTAGCCTTCTTTCCTCTGAGGCTTTCTGGTGTTTGCGGGAGAAGGTGACGGAAGGTTGAGGGGGAGAAGGACACGATTATCTCCTTTTGTGATGGCTTTTGTCAAGGCTTTTTCTCCCAGTGACTGAACGCAGATATTGAAAGTCTGTTCTATCTCCCCAATGTCTGGTGTCAACATCAGATGTCATCTTTAGCAGCAGCAGCAGCAGCCGCTGTGACAGTAAAAGGCAAATAGTGGAAGACACAGCCAAAATGCTGAAGTCCCTGCTTCCCTCCTCAGGGCTAACAAAGCATGCAGAGACCTACATTCTGAACTTGGGACACAGCTGTTAAAACCACTTTAGTTTTCCAACCTGTGTGTCTGGAAAACTTCGTGATTGCAAGTGATTCAGACAAGTCTGACTTTTGAAGCAAAGCAAAAACTGGATTCTGAAAGTTTGAAAGTGACACAGCTGAGTAAGAATGGCAGAATTTCACACTCTTTATTTCAGATTTTCAAAAGAGGCAAAATAATGTGCCTGGTATTTTAACTTAGCTTTGTTTTTAATGAAATAAAATATATGACAATATAAAACTAATATGGATGGCATTAAATGAGACATACAATATGCTCCAGAAACCATAGCAAATTGCATCTGCGTAGAAATCTTCATTCTGAGGGGCAATCTGAAAAGTATTCACATAAAAACTGTTTATTAGTCCCATCACATATTGTGGTACAATGGAACTGTTAGCAGTACTAGAAAACACTTTAAAATGACTGTATCCAAGGACTGGAGTGAGTTGCCTTACTGTAGGTTGTCATGCTGTTTCTTTTTCTTCTTTTTTTTTTTCAACTGCCATCTGTGCTCCAGAATTTAGGTTTTCATCAAAACAAAAATCAGCTGCAAAGATTTCAATCTCATTCACATTAAAACCCCTTGGAATAACAGAGAACCTGATCTTACAGTTACAAAGAAAAACTCTGAAATTCCATGCCCTTCTTTTCCAGTTTGTATGTGACCCTCATCGGTTTAAAATCTGGGTACTTCTAGAGCTGTATGGAGTCACCTGGAGGCACAGAAACCAAATACCAAGAAAAATTCTTTAACCTTCTGCGAGATTGCAATTGCGTGTCTGAGAGGTCAGAAATATCCCATTAATCTCAAAGCAGTATCAGTGTGGAAACCTAATGCCAGTAACTTAGCCACCAACTTTATTAACCATTTCATTTTTGATCAAAGAGTGTAACATTAGGTGTATGAAGATTGGCACAGGTTCCTCTGTGCAGTAAACATGAGTAACTGGAGAGATAAATTGCTGGCAGTCTGAATAGCTAATTAAGAAAAAATCTGAAATTTCCTGTGATACCTATAAAAATATGTTTATTTTAAAACCATTGAGTTGGTTTTGTGCATGGCTTTTTAGGAACAGAACTGCATTTTTCGCATCTTTGCATCTTTGAGTTTGTATCATTCTGAATTGTAGAAGAACTCAGGTGGAAAACAAAACTTACTGATAATTACGGTTTCCACCCAGTAGTGGTTTGGATGTTGGTTTTGTACTTCCCGTGAAAGAGGCCACCTGGTGGTGCTGGAATCAGTGTATCTGCAACTTGTGAATGGTGCTCAGGAAGCGAAGCCATCATGAATTGCTACAAGTGTAACTGTAGGCCAAAAACCAAAATAATGAGTGAAATAAGTTGCCTTCCCTCCTCCTCTCTATGTTGATATTTGGGGGGGGGTGGGTTTCTTTTTCACAATTTTAATAAAATTTGTGTTCTGTTTCTTAATGTTTGTTGTTGGTTTACCATATGAAAACATAGCTGCCTGTTTCAAGATTTTGAAAACTGCATTGACAAAAATAGACTCAGTATAATCCCATGAAAATGAGTGCCTTTTGAATCTTCTGAAAGTTTGTGTCATGCAACAGTTTCCTCTTTATCTGGATAGAACCATCCATTGGTTCTCTCAAATAATTCCCTTCTGAACTTCTGGGTTTGAGTAGGTCAGGAGGGGAAGTCTCCATTCACGGTACTAACCAAGCATCATTTGATTTAAATAGTAAAACCTGAGATTCATGAAGCTTGAATTAAAGTTTGCACACTCCTTGAAAAGAATACAGTGCAGTATGATTGCTGAGTGCAACATAATCATTAATTATTTTGATGTATCTTCAGGCAACATAAAACCAGGAGTGTGTTCACACTCTTCATCTGCAGGAGACACCATAAATCACAAGATTAAAAAGAATACTGTATTACATATGTGAGCTAACAGGACAAAAATGTCATGATGAAGAAATCCTGGCATTCTTAAACACAATTCTGCTAAAGAAAAGTGTTTCATGGGAGATTAGTGTGGTACTTTAAGGTAAAATGTATATCCCTAAACTTAATACTACCTTGCAAATGGGAAATACCAGTTCCAATGACATTAGTTAAAATGAAAGGATTAATGGTAAAAAAAATGTTGAGAAGATTGTTTTTCTTTTACTAAAGCACCACATAATGAGGCAACATCAGTAAAGGGGAAAGCAGAGCTTTGTAAGCAGAAGAGCCAGTGGCTTAACCAAGTGGTGATGCAGTCTGTGCATTTTCCAAGTAATTTCCTTAGAAACTGTTGTAATCAGTGAATAATGTTTTACTGAATTGGTCTCTCTGTCGGTGGAATCGGGTTAGAAACTGTCCTGTGTGAGTGCCAGCTGCATGCTGCAGCTGCAGTTCTTCATGAGACTGGGTCTAACTTCTTGCTGAATTAAGTCTTGGAGACATGACAGAGGCTCAAAGCTCCTGATCCTCCAAACTAACCTGCAACAGAGGTGATGTCCTATGGTGAAATGCTGACTCTATTAAGTGACTACCAAAGTTCTATCTATCTTCAGCTGGAGCTGGGTTTCACTCTGTCTTTTGCCCTTAGAAAAGGAGAAACTCTGAATGCAGTCAGGCATCTTTGTAAGAATCATGTTCTGTTGTGGCTGTGGCACGTTTAATCAACATGGAACTGTGGTTTTTTGCCTGGAATCAACACTCATCTTGTGTCAGCTCCACGTGTTGTCTCTCAGTTTCCTTACTACGTGGCAATGACAGAGCTCATGTGCTGTGAGAAAGTTGGAGCTTGATCTCCCTTGGGTCTCATGTGTAGATCCTCATCCATAGAAATGGAAGGAATTTGCAAACTATACTCACTGCTGTGGCATGGGAAGGAATTGCAGGTTCCATGCACTATGGACGTGGACAGACAGAGAGTTTTGTTATCGTGGTTGCTCTGGTCTCCAAAAATTTTCATAGGTTTCAGCCCATGAGTATGTCAAGGGCAGAAAGAGGTGATATGTAATGATAATCAGAAAAGATTTAATTCCTCATCCACAAACACACATCCCAGCGCAAAATTAAGAACAATGAAAAACTGGTTTCATATAGCTTGTATAACTGAAAGAGTATCATTTCACAGTATAAAATCACTATGGAATTGCCAGGCCTTGTATTCATTTGGTTTATATCACAGAGTAGTGTGCACCAGTAAAAAATTAGCAACTGGGTATTTTCAGAGGGATGGTACATATTACTTATTTGTGGGTTTCGTATTGGAGACGTTTTTTCTGATATTGGAGGTACTTTCATATGCAAAACTTTACCCACAACAAATGACTCAGACCTATTAAGGCAATCCCAGTGAGGAGGCTGCTTGGTAAATGATGAGCTGGCCAAGACATACTGATTTTATAGAGAAAGCAGCCTGAATGCATCTCATGACTAATGGGATATGTTGATACTCACAGTCTCTGTACCAAGTATAGCATATGTGCAATACAAAACTGTGTTATTTAATAAAGCTTTTATGTATCTGGAAGATATTTAACAGCACATTTACAAATCTGGTGGAAATCTCTTCAGCTAGGTTACCTTTGTTACCCTGTAGCTTGTTCTACTGTAAAGATAAATACAGATCCAACAGAACAGTACAAGGATACATGTATTCAGCTGTTAATACATATAATAAGCTTACATTAGATCTGCTAGTCCTTATATCATTTGTGGAAGCTTTGTGGGGATCTTTTTCTTAGCCACAGTAGTTATATCTAGAACACTGAATTTCTGATGAGTTTACAAAGTGTGATATTCAGGGGAGTTTTAGATCAGTGTCTGTTTTTTAAACATACAGCGGGATTTCAGGTATTCATCTATTACTGTAGGGATAGTTATGTTAAAAAACCCCAACTTTAATATATCTGTATTTAATATGCAAAATGCTTAACTGGAGGCAGACTCACAAATTATTCAGATCAAATAACTATACAGCTTTAAATAGTGCTGAAGTCAAATATGACCCATATGCACCTAACAGTTAAGACAGATCAGAAGATATAGAACAAAACGTTCTATATGTTGTTTGCAGATGACACTAAGCTGGGTGGAAGTGTCGATCTGCTGGAGGGTAGGGAGGCTCTGCAAAGAAATCTGAACAGGCTGAACTGCTCGGTTGAGTCTAATGGCATGAGGTTTAACATGGCCAAATGCCGGGTCCTGCATTTGGGGCACAACAACCCTATGCAGAGCTACAGACTAGGAGAAGTCTGTCTAGAAAGCTGCCTGGAGGAGAAGGACCTGGGGGTGTTGGTCGACAGCTGACTGAACATGAGCCAGCAGTGTGCCCNACAGATAGGGTCATTAGGCATTGGAACAGGCTGCCCAGGGAGGTGGTTGATTCGCCTTCCCTGGAGGTGTTTAAGACACGAGTAGACGAGGTGCTGAAGGCCATGGTTTAGTGTTTGATAGGAATGGTTGGACTCGATGATCCGATGGGTCTCTTCCAACCTGGATATTCTATGATTCTATGATTCTATGAAAAAGGAGTGTCTGACCAAATCCATGTTAAAGAAATTGGACTTTGATTGATGATTTATCAAGAAAACAAATAAAATAAACTGAGCTTTAATTACACTGATACAGAAAGACTATGAAGAATTATTTGAGAGAAACAAAAAAAAATGCTACAAAACCAGACAGTCCTTGATATTCCTTTGAGAAATATAAGAAGCAGACATAATCAAACTCATCACAAATCTGGAACATGCAAGTCAACTCCAGAAGATGTTTTTCCAGCAACAGAGGTTTCTAACGTGGTCATAAGAAAAAACTTTGAGTTCACTCTAGAATTAAGTGGCTGGCATTGCTTATCATTTATATAAAATTGCCTCAGATATTTTAGAAATGTGATGAAAATAATTAAATCTGCCTGTGGAGCAATACACTAACCATGTCAATAGTACAATCACAATGACTCTTTTAAATTAAAATAGAAAAAACCTGCTTATTTGTATGAAAGACAGATAGCGGAAATAGTTAAAAAGCCTTATTTATATATGTAGGTACTTTTCTCTGTAATCAAGTATAGCTTCTTTTAAAAGAAGTAGACTCCAGTGATGTGTCAGTTCATTATTGCTTAAAAGATGAAGTTTAAGTTATTGTGGAAGAAACAGAAGACCTATTTCTATGTTGACTCTTTTTGGTTCTTTCCTACTGAATTCCCTTGGGATATGAATGACAGGGAAGCAATACAAGAAAGGCCATGATTCTAAGACTGTTGAATTATAAGCTAAGAAAAAAGAAATGCCAGTTGGCCAAACACAGGAAGTACTATTCTGTCAGTTTGTTAGTCATTGTGTCTTTGTCAGGAACGAAAGTAAAAAAAAGTCTGATATTTCTCACTCCAGACTATATTGAAATATTTCTCCCAAATGATAATGTTGAAATGGTTATTTCTGCTAAGTTGAGGGTGGTGTTTTTATTTAAGATTGTTCATATTTTACATGCAGATTTTATGTTCCAGCTCCTGTCATGGAGAACTAACATCTAAGCATGTCCATTTAGCAGTTCATTGTCCAGGCCATGTTACCCTACCTGACTTACAAGATTGTCACCGAAAATAATGGCAGAATGTAAGTGAAGTTTAATTATAGCCTGGATGCTACTTCTGTCCTTGCCAAGAGCCCTTTTACTTGCCATAGATAAAAATTAGGCTGGCCTGATGTGATTTAATCTTAACAAATGTATCCTAGCTGTGGTTTTCCTCTTTATTATATCTCGGTTTTATAAATAGCTTATATGATTATTTGTTGAGCTGAAATAGGCTGACCAGCTGCTAGGTATGATCATGAGGTTTTGTTACCATACAAGCCTGGTCCGAGCTGTGTTCCTCCTTTCGTGTCATTCGACTGTTCCTTTTTTCTTCTGTGACATTGCTGTCTACACAACCACACACCAAGTAAAATTAAGGGTTTGATCCAGCAGAGCTAAACCAGGTGGGAGGAGTTGGGTAGAGAGGGAGGTGGGAAGGGTTTTCAGACAGATCGGTTCCTTGACCTGACTAAAGACACAGCTGCAAAAATGTCAGTGCTCACACTAGGGAGATGGCTGGATCCGTGGGACAAACTGTGACTGTCCTGCCCAATGACTACCTATACATAGGCTGGGTTAAAATGATTATTAGCTCCTCTTTCTCTCTGTGCAAACCAGCATGGTGGTTGCCTATTTCCAGTCTTTCAGAACGTCTTGTATCCTTGAGGTTATACAAAATAATTTATAATGGCTTTAAATTACCGTATCTGGATCACTATGAGGCCAGAGCAAATTTCATCAGGTGTATACAATCCAGAAACCTCTAGCTTATCAAAGTAACCTCAAACTTATTGTGTTCTCTTCCTAGCATGAGTTCTTGCTTGACATCACCATGTTAGTTCTCAGATCATGGTTAATCACCTAAGGCTGCAGTTTCATGTTTGTTGACTAAATAATATTCCTGTCATGGTTGCTCTAGTATTTGTCATGGGACATCGCCCTCCAAGTTGTACTGGTCTGAGTGGTTGGAAGTCAGTTTTGTGGATGAAATCAGGGAACTGATCCAAATTGAAAAAGTCATGTTTTATTAATTTTTTTTATTTTAACCCCAATCCTCGAGGGGACTGCATGCCAATGAAAACAAGCCGGGGATTGAGAACACCTTAATGTCGTGGTTTAGCCACTGACCACTTTCTATTGTGAAAACAAGCCCCTGCAAAGACTTCAGTAAAACAGCTTCAGACTTGCATGATCACAGCTGAGATTAAAATCTGGCCTTGATGCATCAACCATCTGTTTCCATCCCAAGAAAAGAGACTCAGCAGGAATATTTGTAATTTTGAGGACAGGGTTCTGGTTTCATTCCTGTAGTTATGTATCACAAATAACTCTACTGATGGTGCTGAAGTTATTTTCTTGTTTATTCCAGTGTAGAGTGTTTGAGAACCTGCTCCTCAGAAAATTACAGAATTAAAGCCATGCATTGGGACAGACCTGGATTTCAGTCTCTCGAGGTTTACACCAGCATAATTCCAGTGGAGTGCTCTGGATTCATACCAGTCTAGCACAGAATATAGCCTTTTTTAAGCAATATGAAATGCATATTATTTTGACTCAAGAACTTAAGAGGAATGTACCTTACCACCACTATCTTGGTAGTCCTAATTGAATGTGACACTTTTTCACTCTCTGAATTTTGCCCATACTTGATGTGACCTGCACAGGGAGTATATTAAACCCGTGAAGCAAAAAAACATGTCAATGCCTGTGTTTTTATTTTCAGCAAGTCCAATTAAGAACTTATAAAATAGAGATGAAAATAAATATAATTACATTAATTTCAGTTAAAATAATCATCACTTGGGGACCTCATCTTGCTGACCCATGTGTTTGCTAGCAGTTACAGAAAAAGTTTTAGTCTTAAAAATAGTCTTTTTGACTAGACTGTTGAATTTCTGCTATTTTTTCTGTTTCTGTTACTTAAGTCTGGTGCACAGTAGCACCCACTGTTTAACATCGTCACTGGTATGATTAAGTATGCACTTTGATTTCCTGGTAAGAGCTTAAAGAACTGGGAAACAGTTTTTTTAACACAGTTATGTATCTGTTGATGTTATAGCTAAAACAATATAATAAAAAGTCAGAAGGATGAAATGCCCCAATCTTTTGTATACATCTATGGGCTTATGTTTACACAAAACATGACAAGCAATTTGGAATACCTTAAAAAAAAGTTTTAACTTCTTGCCTGTTGTGCATACATCTTCAAACTTGCTCATACCATAGATATATTTGTGCAGTATATATTTGTCTTTTTTGTCTTGCCATTCCCCCTTCCCTCCTACCAATATCCTTCCTTCTCTTCCATTTTTGTTTTGTACCTTGCTCCTTCCTGCAGTGATGTAGATGTACCAATGAAGCCAGTTAATAAATATATTACAGAAAGAACATCATGTTTTTGGTGGTCTTTGCTCTGCAACCCAAATACTGGGAATACTTAGAGATGCTCCTCTCTTTACATCTTTTCTGCCTTGCCAAGTCTTGCTAATTTCCCCTTCTGCGTGACCACACAGAAACCACTGATCTCTCTCGCAGGCTTAGCTTCAGTGTCTCTACTTATACAACTTCAACACCATAGGCTTCTTCAGCTTGAAAATTTACAGGCCTGATTCTCCACCCTACCTGTAAAGGATTTGTTAAAGTCATCATTAGCAGAGCTGGCTTCTTCCTTCTTTATGCACCAAGATAGATGCTTCACTAAATCCCTGTATGTCACTCAAGGACTGATCCCACCCAGATTTCATTCTGAAGGAGGAAACTGCCCATGGAAGCACATGTAGCATTACACAGCACTGAAAGAAGATACCACTGGTGAATCTGTTAATCCACAGCCAATTTGTCGTTTGGTTTTGTTGTTTGTTTGGGTTTTTTTCTCAAATACATCCTACTACATTCAAAAGCATTACAGTTTTCAGGGGGGGTTATCAGAATTTGTTGTGAGTTAGCATTGTCGTTTTTGCAGATCATCCACTTGCAATCCAAACAAGAGAAAACCTGCAAGTATTATATGTGATATTCATTGGCATGTGTGACAGATACAGATGTTGCATATGTACTATAGTTCTTTCAGACAACTCCAAGGAATTTCTCAGCAGATGCATATGGGCTGATGGTGGTGTTCTCACAACGTAATGAGTGTCTTAGCAGCCACATACACAAGTGTTCATATGATGTTCTGTTCCTTAATCATGAGTCAACAGCGTGCTGATGAAGGATAAGCTCACACCTCATTAGTAAAACAGTGGTCATCAAGTTGAAGAAAATTACTGTTCCCCACTGTTTAGTAACTGTGAAATCACTTTCGGATGTCTATGTCCAGTTTGAGTTGCTGTGGTACAAGAAAATTGTTGCCTTATTGGGCATCTTAGCAATGTTTATGGAGGATCTTACCAACATATACAAATACCTGAAGGGAAGTATAACAAGGATGGAGTAAGGCTCTGAAAAGAGTGGTCCTCAGCAACAGGCCAAGAGGCAGTGGATACCGACTGAAAGACAGGAGAGTCCCCTGTAACAGAAATAATTCTTTTGCTATGAGTGTAACTGAGGGCTGACATGGGTTGCCCAGAGAGATTGTAGTGTCTCCATCCTTGGACATAGTCAAAAGCTATCTGGATCAGGGTAACCAGCTCTAGGTGACCCTATTTAAACAGGAGCATTGGACCAGAGGTCGCTTCCAACCTCATGTGATTCTGTGTCGTACAGGAGCAAATTCAGTGAAAGGTCAGAAAAATGATTAGAGAAGCATATGTTGTAGAAGGCTCTCAAGAAGATCATAGTGAGCATGGGTAAATACTGGAACAGGGGCTCAGACGAATTATGATATCTTCATCCTTGGCGATATTCAGAATAAGACTATTCAAAGCCCTAAGCAACCTTAGCTAACTTACAAGCCAGGTCTGATTTAAGTGTTGATCCTTTAGGTAACTTTTACTTTCATCCTTAGGCAATCTGAATTTTTCCATGATTTGTGTAAAATATAACCAAGATATCTCCCTCTTTGCAGCTGTCAATGAATGAAGTAATATTTAAAGCAGAGCACAACATAAACAATAAGCTGTTGACAAATATTAGTAGTATGAATATATTTTGATATCTCATTATTTTGCGGTGCCTTTGTGAAGCAAGGATCACAACTGTTGAATGTGCTACGTGGGCATTTGTGATATAAGCAGTATTCATTTATATGTTATTTTGCAGAAGAATGCTCTGCAGAGGTGACTACCAGAAGCTGGTGTAGGAATACAACAGGCTGTTTTGATTAAGTGTTAATTCCACAGACTTGATATGACATGAACACAACTTTCTAGAGAAACTTGGACACTTCTCCTGCAAAACGAGCTTAAGATCCATACCCTCCTGCCATTTCAGCTGATCCTTTTCTACTCCAGCTTATATTCACACTTCAGTAATGAACGTGGGAAAGCAAGTCCCCTGTACAGGAACAAGAAGTTGCTGAACAGAAGTGTCTTTTCCATACTTCTACACATAAGTCTTTTCACAAAATTCAAGATGGGATTGATTGATTCAATTCCTTCGCATAAACCTGTGTTGATCCTGGATACTAATTATCTACAAACCCAGGAAGGGAAGAGTAAGTGCTGAGAGGGCAGTTAGCAGAATTTTCATTAGGATAAGATCTGGAAACAAGTTGTCACTTTGAATTGACAAGAACTAATACAGTCAAGGCACCTTGAGCCTGCTGAATTGATACAAGGCCACTAGCATACACTGGTATCAACTGCGGGTTGCATAACTTGAACCACATCCTGGAAGGCAGTGGCTGCTGTATGAAAAGAACACAGGATGATATGAACACCTCATGAAACAAATTATTCCCTTGAGGACCTTCTTAACAACTACCTAGAAACCATTAGTTCTTCTGCATGATCATCTGCTTCCAAGCACACGGTGTAGCTGACCTCTCAGCTATTGCTCCAACTGGTAACTATGAGTGCATGTGTGAGCGGGTAAGTGAATGTTTTTTGTAAATACCTATCCGCTATGATAGTAACAAAACGTTGAAAGAAATATTCATTGTGATCGGCATCTTCCCCACTCAAACTCCTATCAGGAAAATGGAATTTGCAATGCTTCTTCTACAGCAAATTAGAAATATACTGAGGCAGAAAAGGACTCTATGGTGCTAGTTTCCTTGCTTTTTATTTCCAGTTAAAAATAGGCTGAAAGAGTTCAAGCAGCAAAGTTTTAAAATAAAATAATTCCACAGATATATAGCTTCAATGTCAATATGCATTACATACAATACTAATCCTTTTTATTTCAGTAACTATCCATAAAAATGTTCAGAGTAAATCAGATCCAAGGCATATTGTCCCACCTTGAACAGTAGCTAGTACTAGCTATGTCAAACAAAGTGCAAGAAGCCTGGCAATATATTACTAGGGAGTTGGTTGTCTGTGTAGAAGAGTGTGATTCCACAAGCTCTAAATGCTGGTTGATATATGTCTCTGAAATTATTACCTGTTGTTTAATTTTTGTCACCTGCCCTGGAGGTGTTTAAGGCACGGGTGGACAAGGTGCTGAGGGGCATGGTTTAGTGTTTGATAGGAATGGTTGGACTCGATGATCTGGTGGGTCTCTTCCAACCTGGTTGTTCTATGATTCTATGATTATAAATAATTTTGCTTTGTGTGAGTTTCCTATTGCCACTTTGAAATTGCTAGTAAATGTGTGTTCCAGTGATTTCCCATGTTCTTGTACTGAGACCATGTTATTGTAATTCTCTTTGCTTTCTGTCTTTCTACTAATTTTTATCTTAGCTAACTCTTCTGTCTCCATTTTGATAGAGGTAATTTAAATTGCACACAGTATTCCAGATGACAAGTGACTTTATTTAGTTAACTAAATTACAATACATAGACCTACATTATTATATTTCTGTTCTATTACTATTATACTTTGTGCATGGTCCAGCAACTGTTTACTTTTTCTCGCCACTGCTTCTTCATGAGTAATGGTCTTTTTTGATCTATGCACAGTGTCTGTTATGTCTTTTTTTCTGAGATACAGTCAGTTTAGAACCCAGGAAAGGGAGCAAGTCCAGTGATTTCCTTTAAGATTTGCCAACATGTGGTTTTATCTGCCATCATATTTTCTATTCACTCGACTTGCCTTAAGGCATCCAAAATTTTTCAGTTTCTCTGGTCATGATCAACTTAAATAATTTTGGAATGTCAGCAAAACACTTTCCAGATAGCTGATAAACAATAGATGCCCTAGGATGGAACCCCACGACACATCACGTGTAACCTCATGCCATAGCGACTGTTTTTCTCTCTTTTTTGTATCTTATTACTTCACCATTTTTGATCTGTGTAACTACATTGTCTCTTCCTCCCACTACTTCTCCTTTTTTTGCCTACTTAGCTTTTTTAGTTGTTCCTTATGCAGAGTTTGGACAAAGGCATCTGGAGACCTCCATGAATTATGTCAGCCTTCTCTTTTACCTGCCTTATTACTGACTTGCTCAAAGATTTTGAACATATTAGGTCTTCACAGAGTTCATAGTGTATAGATCCCATTACATTCTAAGTATCTTAAAGTCTCCAGTGCAAACAACTTACCAGATATTGAATGCAAACAATTGGTCTGTAATTCGGTGGATGACTGCATACATTTTTACCTGCGTGTACAACTCTGTCCTTCAGCCCTCAAGTATGATAGCTGATCCTACCCTCCCAGTCAGGAAAGTAACATGTTGTGCGTATAAATCTATTGTCTTTCAGTACTGTGTGTTTGTATAAGCATATAGTACTATCACATTCAATGCAATGAACAGAGCAGACCACTGATGTGGTTATGCTGGCGTGACTGCATATGTTGGCACTTATCTTTTACTCTTTCCATTTGAATCTCACAGTTTCTTCCCTTTCTTTTCATATTATCTTCATAACAACCTCATGCTCTTGTAAACTACCTGTATAAGTGACAATGCATCTTAAGTTATGCCAGGCAGGAATTTATGCACACCAATTTGCAGCCAAGTCCAATGCATTCAGACTTTCTTTACCAAAATACTTAACCCTGAACAAATATACCTGTGATCGGCTTCCTACTCTGCTTTTTCTGAGGGCCATATTACCAGCTTGTCTCTTAGAGTTTGTCAGTGTTTGCTTCTTTAGCACAGATAACGTAACGTCCAGCCTCTCCTGACTACAGGGACTAATCTGTCTGTAAGAGAGCCTTATGTACTGTATACCAACCAGGCTGTATTGACTTCAGTGCTGTTAAATTAGTCTGTAGCACCAGATGGCCTTCTGTCTTTCTGGCACCCTCTCAAAATGGCCAATCTTACTCTGCTGCTCCTGGGATGGTGAGTATTTGCGCATGGAGGATGACGGCTGCACTCAGGAGCCTTTCCTTTTCTGCAAGGTTGTTTTGTATTTAGAACAGATAGAGTCCTGGATGCTCAGGTGGCACACACTGACCCAATCTGCCCCTTTCAAATCAAAGAAGTATTCTTCACTACTGCAGTGAAAAAATCTGACTTGACATTTCCACTGCATTTGGAAATGTGGCTGTAAAGCTTTCTCTTCTGGGCACACCCCTAGATACACTGGAGTTCAGAATAGCAAAGATGTCAAGAACATGCAGGAAACAACAACAAAAGCTAAAACTAAGAAGAATTTGTTGCAGCCACTCGGGGATTGTTCATCTTTGTATCTTTTGATCTGATGGTAAATTACTACCTGAGCCTAATTTGCTGGCAAAGAGTGACCATACTAAACAGAATCATCCTCCTGCAGGATCTGGTGAGAGATGCAACTGCTGTGACAGCTCCTGTGCAACCCTAATTGCAACTTCTGTTGAGAAGCAGAGCTCATTACCTTGTCCCCCATGGCTGCCCAACTGCAGCAGCTCTTTCATTTGCTACTGTAAGCAGATATCATAGGTTACTGCAACTTTGAGCCTCTCTCTTCCATGGAAGAAGGTGAACTTAGCTTTGAACAAGATGCTGCCATTACATATGACAATTGTAAGCAGTAATGGTGATGTGCTCCTCCTGTATCTTTCCAAGCACCACTACATATTCTTTTGCAAATTTTGGACAGTTCTTCTTATCATCAAATTAGGGAGAGATGATCTCTAGCAAGGAAGAACTAAGTGGGCTAAAAATGTGGAGACATAAGTCATGACAAGGAATTTGTAAAAATGTAAAAATAAGAGTGCAAACTTCAGTTTTCACAGGAGGCAACATCCTGAACTCTTGCACCTTGCCTCTTCAATGACCCTTACCTCAGCAGTCCTCCTTTTTCCAAAATGACCTCACACTCGTTGTCTGGTCACCTTCTGTCGAACCAAAGTGAGAAAATAAGATGGCATTATATCTATTAACACATTTATTCAAGTGAAATGGAGAGATGAGGAGTCAAGGCCTTGTCATGTTCTGTGCTGAGCTGATGCAACAGGTTTTGCTGGGGTGCTGAGGTCTGGAGCCATACCTGGCTAGGAACAGTTAAAACTTTGTTGCCTCTATTTTTGTGCACTGCAACAGATATTGATATTTTGTGGCTTCCACAGTATATGACAAGACAAATTATTTGCAGTGAGCTCCTCCTGTACAAGTGGTCAACACACATTTCATTACAGAGCCAGCAACTAGCATATCAAAAGTGAAGACCTGGTACTTCATTAATGCACTTTTCTTCATGTTTTTTCACAGCTGTTATTTTTTTTTCAATATTTAGTCAAGGAGATCTATTTGCTGACTTTATGTAGAGATACTAGCAAAGGATTCTTGATCTGAGTACACATCATATAAGTAGCTGACTCATCCTTGTTCTAAGTGTACCATGTGTTGGTGGATGACTCTCCTTGTGAGCTTCCCTTTTCCGTTTTTGAAAGATCTTGAGGTGTTTAAGCTGAAAAAGGCTTTCCTAAACTAACTTGTGGGTGGTCTTCATTAAAGCTGTTGAGGGGGAGAAAAAGCCTTTAGGAATATGTTCTTTGCATCTCATAGAGGGTGGAGCAGTTGATTTCTCATCTGAGGTATCTGAGATAACTCAAACACTTTTGGAAGCAAAACTTTTAATCCTGAGGACAGTCTAGGAATACTTATCCATCATCACACATGGGAATTCCAGAGACTTCATAGGGTATTCAACACCCAAGTGCAGGGAAATAGCTGTTTAAAACACTCTTAAGGATTTCTTAAAAACTGCACTCCACACACAACCAATGTCATCAGAACATTTTTTTCCTTGAGGGAAAGAGCTGAGCACTGAGACTGTGGCGTTCCAATGTTCTGAAAAGTTCACTGAGTTATTTTCCCTCTGTAGGGACAAAGGTGCTGAAATAACTTTATTTTAACATCAGTGTTTCCTACTTTATTTGAACATTATTCCACAGTGATTTTCTGCAACTATTGCTGTTTCCCTCTTCTCTCTTTTTTTTTTTTAATGCCTAGTATATGTAAGTTCAGTACCACCTGGGAATACTTCTCTTTCTAATGTGCAGAAGCACCTATTTGAAGCTCATTATTACATCTCCTCAGCTTCTGTAGTGTTCCTCAAGAACACACAAAAAGTATTTGGAGTACTCTGCTGGCCATGTCATCTTGAAAATGGCCAAAACCCACTCAAGCTACAGAGGCAGAACTAATCATTCAGGAGTGAAACTCCAGGCTACACAGAAAGGTAATCCCAGTTCTCTTGATTATATGTTTGAATGTGACCTAAACAAGTCTCTTTCTTCAACTGTGTGCAGAAATTAAAAGAGTTTTACCTGTGGCAATCTCAAAACAAATAAAAGCTTACCAAAAATACCCATCCTTTGCAAAGACTATTTCCAGTTAGCATCTGCTTAGGTCAGGTGTGGGAAAACATTTGCCTTCCTCAGTTGTAAGCAAATGAGGACATTAATATTTACTAGAGATTTTGATAGTGGGAGATAAGGTTTGGTACTGTGTAGCAGGGATAATACATGGAACTGGTGTCCTTTATTATTACCATGAAAATTTACTCCCAGTAACTGGGAAGCTGCACAAGAAATTAGAGACTTTAAAAGGTTTATACTAAAAAGCCATGCAATAAAGAAATTATTCCTTCAATCACATTCTTTGTAGCAAAGGCTACTTTTGACTGATTAAAAGAAAATGGGATCACATTACCATTCCCTTCAAATCCCTGTTGCTTAGCTAAAGCATAGCACTGAATTGAGAGTGCAATGTTTGCATGTTGTAAGATCATGGAAACTGTGTGCAATGGAAGACTGGATGTTCACTGGGTGAGTGAGTAGACTCTGAACAATAAAGCATTGTATCACAGTAAAATACTATGTAGGTTAGATAAGTCAAACAGATAATGTTCTTTGCTTGTTGTAGCCTTAGAGGCAAGTTGCAGGTAGAAGAAATTTTTCTGAAATACTCACAAGCTGAGTTATTGATTAATGCTAAATATTCAACTCTTCAGAAAAAAAATCCAGTTTATTTTGCCTGGGAGTAAGCAAAAATTAAACAGAAAGCCATTTTACTCAAATCTAGATAAATAAATATTTTTAAAACTAAATTAATAACTATCTTATGCCAAGATTTTTCCCCTTTTTTTTTTTTTTTTTTATTATTTTGTTTAGCCATGTATCACCT
>WAAB01005381.1:26866-51632 GCA_013389865.1 Piaya cayana
TGCAGGATACACTTGAAGACCTGCCAGCTCTCAAGCACTATATCGAGCTTCCTGACCATAGCCACTACGTTTTCTCCCACCATCACTTCTCACTCAGTGAGAAGTGCCAAAAAAAGGAGTGCAAGGTATAAGCGCTATATGTTTGATGTTAAAAGGGCCCTTATGAGACCTTGATCAGGAGCCAAGCCTTGCTGAACAGAGGACACACAAGATACTTATGTTATCCTCTATATTTTTTGTTCTCAAAAAAGTCATAAATGCCTCAGGTTGTCCCTCAAAACTTACAGTCTAAATTTTAAGGTGTAGTAAACAATCCATGAAGACAGCAATACCACAATTAAACTTTAAGAAAAAGCCAATTGTAGTGGCCAAAACTGCCATTTCCATTACTAACATGATTATGGTAAAAATATTATCAAAGTAAATGAATTTAAGTCCTGAGGTAAAACAAAGGGATCAACCTTCGCCAATTTTTTATTATTTCTCTAGAATCATGGAATGGTTTGGGTTGGAAAGGCTGTTTAAAAGTCAACTAGTTCAACCCCCTGCAGAGACATCTTCACTAGACCAAGTTGCTCAAAGCCCTGTTCAATCTTGAACACCTCCAATAATGGGGCATACAAACTCATCTGGACAACCTGTTCCAGTGCCTCACCATTCTCATCATAAAACACTTTCTCCTTATGTCCAATTTAAATCTACCACTTTTGTAACCATTGTTCTTTGTGCTGTCACTGTAGACCCTGGTAAAAACTCTCTCTCCATTTTTCTTGTAAGCCCTCCTTTAAGTATTGAAAGACTGCAATAAGGTCTCCTTGGAGCCTTCTCTTCTCCAGGCTGAACAACCTCAGCTCTCTCAACCTTCACAGGAGAGGTGTTCCAGCCCTCTGATCATTTCCATGACTGCCCTCTGGAACTGCTCTAACAGGTCCATGTCTTTCATGTGCTGTGGACTCCAGAGCTGGACAGAGTACTCTGGGTGGAGTCTCACCAGAGTGGACTAGAGGGTAAGACTTCTCCCTCAGCCTGTTGGCTACACTTCTTTTCATATAGCCCAGGATATGATTGGTTTTCTGGGCTGCAAGTGCACATTGCTGGCTCATCCAATTTTCTCACACTTTTTTTTTTTCTGCAAAAGTAGCAACTGAGAATATGGTAAAGAAAGGTGTAACTTCTACACCAAGCTACACATAGTTTGTAGAGAAGTACTTGCAGGTAAGAGTGAGACAAAAAAAAAATCCCAAACAACTCCAAAAGCCACTTTTTGGTTGTTTCTAAATTTAAAAAATAATATTAAACCACAGCAGAAAAAAATGGTAGCATATAGTCCTCATTTAGCAAATAAAATTTCTAGGGAGGGCATAGAATTCATTCTCAAAAGAAAGCACTCAGACTTAAGTTTTGAAAGTGCCCAGGAAGACACACTTCTCATTATACTGTGAAGAGTTGCCTGTACTAAAGTTATTGTCCAGTCCAGTCACCACAGCGTGTAAATTAGGGTAGACTCTTAGTATAGATGGGAAATGTTTCCTATGCTTTATTTCAGGGTTTTAAAAAAGGCCCTGATCAGAATTATAACTATTAAAACAGGTAGGGTGTTAAGAAAAAAAAAAGTGAATCAGATTCTCTTATAGGACAGCAAGCCAGAACAACCAGGGGTATTCGTGTTTTAGAAAAAAGTACTTTTGAGAGTATCTGTAAGTGACTCAGCTATGGCTGCCATGTTTCTGAAACTCCCCTACTGAACTTTTCTAAACCATATGCATTCATTGGTCAGAGATTGACATTGTAGAATCATAGACTCATAGAATCACCAGGTTGGAAAAGACCTCTGAGATCACTGAGTCCAATCATACCTATCTGCCACTAAACCATACCCTTAAGTACCTCATCTACCCATCTTTTAAACACCTCCAGGGAAGATGACTCCACCACCTACCCGGGCAGCCTGAGCCAGTACTTGATGACCCTTTCAGTGAAAATTTTTTTCCTAATGTCTAATCTGAACCTCCCCTGGCGCAGCTTGAGGCCATTCCCCTTTGTCCTATCACCTGTCATTATAGAATCACAGAAAAATTTCATAAACTCAACAATAGCTGGAGTTTGGTGGTGTTAGTCATTATTTTTAACTTATGGGCTTCTCTATGGCATTGTGATCTGCCAGGAATCATACCTACAATGAAGATAAAAGTTAAAAATATGAATATGCACAAAAATGTATTTTTAGGTTGTTATGTCTTCCTTACAACAAGAAAGATTGTTGCTTCAGAACAGCATTATGAAAAACACTAACTCAAGAGACTGCTGGTTCATCCCAGTAGGTCACTGCAAAATACCCTTTGACATCAGCATCAGATAGTTTTGCCTCCAGACAGTTCTGCTCTCATCCTGCTTTTCATGACTACCTCTCCTGCTCAGACTCTTTATCTTGTGTCTTGTTGAACTCTATAAATGAAGTCTTGTCTTTCTGTTTCTTCGCTGTTTGACAGTCAGCCATCTCCTATGGGGCATGTGTTAGGGAAGGCCTTTCTCCTGTTCCCTCTCATGCAGGTGTGACAGAGCTTCAATTTGCTAAACGCTCCTCTTAACCACCCACTTCTTTTTTTCCAGGGCCTATTATGATTTCTTTTCCTTTGGAGACCACACTAGGTTTTCTCAATATGCTCCATTGTATTTTATATGTAAGTTCATTTCTTATTTTGTATTATTAATTCATTTGTTTTATTTGAGTTTTCTAAGCGTTACTAGTCTGTGCATGGCTCATTAAGTCACTTGTAAGCAGCTACAGCCAAACCTCAGCCAGAAGCCTCTGTTGAAGAAGTGGTAGTTTCCTTGCTTGTTCTCTCTTCTCAAGGAAAGTAATCGTGTTTGTATAATTCATGTTTTAAGTTCATGCAATAAAAAAGGAGATTCTTCGACCTTTTTTTTTAATCTTCCAAGTGTGAAAATTAGATTTATCAGTTATTAACTTGTTTATTTTTTTAAGGTATCTAGCTTTGTGTCACTGTTGATTTCACTATTTGCAAACTGGCTTTGTCATTTTATTGATAGCACTTGAGTGAAGAACTCTCTGATAATATATGCAAACTCACAGCTCTCAACAAGCTTTACAGCTCCGTTAATGAGGGGATTAACAAGAGCACTGCAATGTATTTAACCTGCGGCACTAGCTCTGTTTCAATAAGACTTCAACAGCCTATTAAATGGAGTGGGGGCTCAATTAACCCAGACAAAGGCCACTCTACAGAACATGGCAGGGAGGACCACAGTTAGCATCTGTCTAAGCAGCTTGTTCCGAACTGGAAATAAAGAGGGTGACATGTTCTCGCCCGGAGCTATGATATAACTGAAATGGTGATTCTAGTTCATCTGGGCTGACTGAATAGGTGACGGCATTGAAACCCACCACTATCTCACCATATGACAGTTTGTAAAATCAGAGTGCACTCAACGGTCACCCCAGAGCCTCCTGCCTGATAGGATGGAGGTATTGTTTGGAGGTTGGTTGGTGGGAGCTCTCACTCGTCCAAGACTGCAGTACTGGCATGGTGTTACGTTTGGATCGTCGGGGAACATCATGTCAGTAGATCTTTCTGGGAATGCTTTAACAATCTCCTGCTGGAGCAGGACTGGGCACAGAGGTGTTATTGGTCTAAGTGTAATCTGATATTTCATTGGGGGTTAGTATAAGAGCTAAAAAGAATGACACAGAAACAGCGTGAGAGAAAAACACGAGGTTTTTTTTTAAAGTGCAAACTGTAGACTAGCAATACACCTGTGTTCAACACTGGAATCTTAGCTACATTTCAAGAGTTTGTTTTAAAGGTGCTACTCATGCTTATGTTTAAATGCACTGAGAATGCTTTGCTGGGTAAAGATTTAATTATACCCTTGGGTTTAGGATAAGAAGGATTCTTGCTCTTCCTGGGGTAGAAATATGTGCAGAAATTAGGTAGTTTGCAAATACTGTCTGTTATTTTATCTGCTAAGTCTAGGTTTAGGTTTCTCAATAGATACTGTTACGAACTCGATGATCCAGTGGGTCTCTTCCAACCTCGTTATTCTATGATTCTATAAACCACAGCTCTTTATCAAGAACCTATCACTAATGAAAGAATGGTATTAGTATACTATTCTGGTATTGCCACATTGCAATTATTTGCAAAAGAATTGAAAGTAACAGAAATCAGGATTTTTTTTCCTATTGGAAAAGGAAGAAAATAATGAAGATTTCTAGCTAAAACAAAAAAAATTACAACAAGCTTGTAGTTATTTACTGCAGATTGTGCTACAGAGACAAAAATCAGATAAGGGACATCTGGATTGAATGCAATTTAAAAAAAAACAGACCTTTTTTGAAATATGTAATACTTCTATAACACAACTCTGCTCAAAAGGGTGAAATGATGCTTTTCTTTAATTTCCTCCTTTTGTTGAGAAACGCAGTGTGTGCATTAGAAAACACACGCTTTTGAATGTACATCAAGCAGCAAACCTTCCAGTAGCATGTGCCATAACCTGGTAACAAGGGCCAATAAAAATACTTGGAGTATTGGCAGAATTAGCTGAAGAGCCAGGTCTACCAAAATAATTTGGAAGAATTGTATGGACTCGCAAGACTGCATAGGTGAGTGGTAAATCTATGGTTTAGCTGAGGACATAAATGTAACTTACCCATTTCTGGGATGACAATCCAAAATGCATCTATTTCTTGTCGTCATTGAGCATATGGATTTATCTACCTTGCTTATAGTGGTAAGCATGCATACTGCTTTTTCCCATGACCGTTTATTCTAGTGTTCTGTGTATTTGGTTTTACATGGGATTCAAGGCCAAAGAAATGTAAGAATCCTTCCCTTTTCTGCAAGTCACTTCCAGGTTTCTGACTTTTGTCAAGTCTTGGGTTTCAAGTCTTCCAAGCCAGAAAACATCTGCATTTCTAATGCAGAAAACAAACAAATGACAATTTTTTGTATCCCCTCCAGATATCATTAAGAGGCACAAAAGAGTGGAGACCAAATTACTTTTGCTTTGAGCTCAACTTTAAGTATTTCTGATTAAGAACATGTGCTTCTAATTTTATACTTTTAAATGGAGGGTAATTTTCTTTCCTTGTATCTATATGTTATTATTGTTTGAGGATACAATAGGTGAATTACCATAGCAATGTATTGGTTTCCAGCAGAGGAAAATAAAGGGAAACAAACACTGGTTTTCTGTTGGGATGTATTTTCTTTACCTTTTTAAGTCTAACTTAAAGTTAATAGGGCATTATCATCTCTGATCACATCTAGCTAGACATGCCTCTTTGTTTGTTTACATGCATTATCAAAAGTTCTAGATGCAATGTTGGCTTTTTAAAAAAGGGGAAAATTGGAACAAATTATGTTGTCAAATTGTTCAGAACTACATCATGCCTTCAGCAAGCATAATATTGTTGTTGTAGATCTGCGTGTACCTACTTAATGTTTATTTTGAGTCTTTGCGTTTTTGGCACAGATGTGTCCCTGTTGCACTGGAAATACTACAAGCATATTGAAACCAAGATACAGGACAAGCATATAGGAGCATATGGATGACCAGGTAGGCTGCAAAGGTGGTGTTAGTGATAGTCTAATCCAAGGTGGCAATTTTTTAATCTCCTTTTCCTGTCCAACGTATTGTCCCCTACAGTGAAAATAACAGAAGCTATTTGGTAACAGCATGCAACCTTAGCTACTCTCTGTGGTTCTTTATCATTCTCCACCATCCACAACTCCTGGATAAGTGACATTGGAGAGTCCATCCCTACCTTTCTATTTAGTGTCTGCTTATGGACCTGTTGTCCATTAATGTATCCAGCCTTCTGTGAACCTACTCTTCCTCCACAGCTTCCTGTGCCCATGGGTTCCAGAAGTTTATTCCTGTTATTTAAAAAGAAAAGAACTACTGAAAAAACATCCTTTTCAGGTGGATACCCTATTTGTTGTGTACCCTATAGTTCAAATAGTGTGTGACTAGCTGAATAGCCACTCACCTTGTCCACTACCACCAAGAGGTTCTAAGCCCATACTTCAGTCCATCTGCTGTAGAATTTTAGGAGTACCAGCCCATTCAGTCTCTCACTAAGAAGTGAGATACTGAATTATTTTATTTGCTACTCTCCATACTTTCTCTAACTTTGCTCTTTTTTAGGTATAGAACTGCAACTAGTACTTATAGAATTTCTGCAACTACAACAAAGTCTTGCCTAACATGCATCCTTTTCTGCTCATTCTCTTTTAAGCATGGTCATTCAATGATAACAATTGTTTAATCATAAGAAGTCTATAAGCATTAGGCAAAGTGATATAATAGGAGAAAAATAAATGCTTAGCACATATTGCTTCTGGTCCTCTTCCAAGCTGTTTTTTCTCATTAGGAAGAATATTTGCAGTATATAAGAAGTGTATAAATCTTTGCTCCCTGTCAACGTNCTATGGTTTAGCTGAGGACATAAATATAACTTACCCATTTCTGGGATGACAATCCAAAATGCATCTATTTCTTGTCGTCATTGAGCATATGGATTTATCTACCTTGCTTATAGTGGTAAGCATGCATACTGCTTTTTCCCATGACCGTTTATTCTAGTGTTCTGTGTATTTGGTTTTACATGGGATTTAAGGCCAAAGAAATGTAAGAATCCTTCCCTTTTCTGGAAGTCACTTCCAGGTTTCTGACTTTTGTCAAGTCTTGGGTTTCAAGTCTTCCAAGCCAGAAAACATCTGCATTTCTAATGCAGAAAACAAACAAATGACAATTTTTTGTATCCCCTCCAGATCTCATTAAGAGGCACAAGAGAGTGAAGACCAAATTACTTTTGCTTTGAGCTCAACTTTAAGTATTTCTGATTAAGAACATGTGCTTCTAATTTTATACTTTTAAATGGAGGGTAATTTTCTTTCCTTGTATCTATATGTTATTATTGTTTGAGGATACAATAGGTGAATTACCATAGCAATGTATTGGTTTCCAGCAGAGGAAAATAAAGGGAAACAAACACTGGTTTTCTGTTGGGATGTATTTTCTTTACCTTTTTAAGTCTAACTTAAAGTTAATAGGGCATTATCATCTCTGATCACATCTAGCTAGACATGCCTCTTTGTTTGTTTACATGCATTATCAAAAGTTCTAGATGCAATGTTGGCTTTTTAAAAAAGGGGAAAATTGGAACAAATTATGTTGTCAAATTGTTCAGAACTACATCATGCCTTCAGCAAGCATAATATTGTTGTTGTAGATCTGCGTGTACCTACTTAATGTTTATTTTGAGTCTTTGCGTTTTTGGCACAGATGTGTCCCTGTTGCACTGGAAATACTACAAGCATATTGAAACCAAGATACAGGACAAGCATATAGGAGCATATGGATGACCAGGTAGGCTGCAAAGGTGGTGTCAGTGATAGTCTAATCCAAGGTGGCAATTTTTTAATCTCCTTTTCCTGTCCAACGTATTGTCCCCTACAGTGAAAATAACAGAAGCTATTTGGTAACAGCATGCAACCTTAGCTACTCTCTGTGGTTCTTTATCATTCTCCACCATCCACAACTCATGGATAAGTGACATTGGAGAGTCCATCCCTACCTTTCTATTTAGTGTCTGCTTATGGACCTGTTGTCCATTAATGTATCCAGCCTTCTGTGAACCTACTCTTCCTCCACAGCTTCCTGTGCCCATGGGTTCCAGAAGTTTATTCCTGTTATTTAAAAAGAAAAGAACTACTGAAAAAACATCCTTTTCAGGTGGATACCCTATTTGTTGTGTACCCTATAGTTCAAATAGTGTGTGACTAGCTGAATAGCCACTCACCTTGTCCACTACCACCAAGAGGTTCTAAGCCCATACTTCAGTCCATCTGCTGTAGAATTTTAGGAGTACCAGCCCATTCAGTCTCTCACTAAGAAGTGAGATACTGAATTATTTTATTTGCTACTCTCCATACTTTCTCTAACTTTGCTCTTTTTTAGGTATAGAACTGCAACTAGTACTTATAGAATTTCTACAACTACAACAAAGTCTTGCCTAACATACATCCTTTTCTGCTCATTCTCTTTTAAGCATGGTCATTCAATGATAACAATTGTTTAATCATAAGAAGTCTATAAGCATTAGGCAAAGTGATATAATAGGAGAAAAATAAATGCTTAGCACATATTGCTTCTGGTCCTCTTCCAAGCTGTTTTTTCTCATTAGGAAGAATATTTGCAGTATATAAGAAGTGTATAAATCTTTGCTCCCTGTCAACGTCATACTAAATATGCTGGCTTCCAGCCAGACCAAGTTAACCGGAACTCAATTAGCATCTTTAACACTTTTAAGTAGTTATTTCCTCTACTTTTATTGGCAATTGATTCCCTGCAAGTTGAGCTGCAGAAGAATGAGGTCTGTTATTTTTTTCATCTTAATACATGGTTTTCAGGAGAGGATAAAAAGCAGCGTGACATTGGAGGTTGATGTGTGAACAGAAAATAGATGAGTTTCTGTACAACAAATAGTAATATTTTAGAATGTCAGTAATATACAAATTGGATCAAGCATAAATCATAGGATTAGTCATTAGGAAATCTATAAGGTTTCCTGCTAAGAAAAGCTACAAGAATTGTTTGGTTTAAATTCTTATGAAATGTCACAGAATGTGTACACATTGGAGTGTGAACATTCAAATGAGGGGGAAGAAATAGGATGAAAGCAAAATGGAGAATAGTAGTTGAAGGGAAGGATGCAAAAAACACCCAGCCCAGTAATATATATCTCACAGACAATTTATTCTCACAACTAGGAATTATGCTTTGTGGAATCAAAACAACATTCCCTTATTTCTGGCTCTTCAGGTGAAAATTGTTTCCTACAAATGATCGCCAAACCTGGTGAGAGGTTAGGTTGTGCAGCTTTCTGTTGTCACAATAAGGCAGGAGTTCAGGAAGGGACTAAGAAGCCTTTGAGCAAAGAAAATGAACATCTTTCTGGGATACTTGGACAGCTGCCAGCTCACACATTAAGCTCTGTTTTCCAAACCAATTGCTCTGTTGTTTCGAGTGCAAATAGTCTTCATCCTCTGTCTGGACTTCTTGTTTTTCACAAAGTGAAATTGCCAGTCTAAACATGTAGTGTTTCTTTCCTATAACCTTTTGATATATCAGTATTTATCATGGCGTATAACTTCATGTAATTCATATAAATGGGAGAAAAAGATTATATATAAGCATTACAGAGATGCTCAAAGATGCTCAGGAAGTACTATTTGATCATGATTTTGCTTCTTTTTGTTTGTTTGTTCATTTATTAAACACTCTGGTTTACAGTGAACATGACAGCTATTAATTATTAGCTAGTACTTATAATACTGTGAAGTTTCAGAACTAAATGCTGCAAAATGCTGCTAAATCTATAATTTTAATGTCTTCCCAGAATTAAAGCTATTAGTCAATATCAAATTTGTAATTAGATTATTAATCATTCATATCCTCAAAAGTATTTGCAACAGATGACAAACATGGTATTAGGTATGTGCCAGTAAAGTTTGGTTTGCAGATAGTTTTCAAATGCCATAAATTACTTTATCATTATCAAAAAGATATGCATCTGAGAAAATATGTGAACGATCTTTAATCTTTCAGCCAGACAATAAATACAGAATTTGCTTTACTGAATAAGACCTGCAGTTAGAGCACAACATCCAATATGGACAGCGAATGACACTAAGTATACCTTAACCTATAATCATTAAGTTACTAGGTTTGGCATCCTTTCGAGATTTTTCATAATTACTTAGGATATATCTGGATTCATTTGATATCTGTGTAATAAAGTCCAATCCCCTATTGCATCTTCTTTGTGTTCTTGCTTTCTTGGCTTCCTGTGACCATTCTATAGCTCAGCCATCTCTTGTGTTCTCTAGAATTTTTTTTAATTTTTAATATCTTCCTTGGTAAATGAATAATCATCTTTTCCTTGTAGAGTGGAGCTTCCCTGTACTATGCATTTTTTAAATATACTTCTACTTTTATATAAATCTTTTCCTGGTTTCTCCAGTCACAAGGACCTAAAGGTCAAATAGATACTTCCCTGTACTTCTGAATATTGTTTCTCTACAGGTAAGGAGAATGTATGTATTAGTCTAGGTGTGTCATGGTTGTTTCTATGGTTCTAATTGAAGAATTTACTCAGGATTTTATCAATTAGACTTGTAGATACAGAGAGTTTATGTCAATACGAGCTAGGATGGTGGTAATGACTTTTGCTTTTGTGCTTTTATTTGAGTTGAAAGCAGTGAGATGGGAGAGGACCAAGAAATATGTTCTTCCTCTCAACTTCATTGAACTACTTACAATCTTTTGTCCTCACTGAACCTCTATCTATTTTTTGTTCAGAAAGGTTTGAGTATTTGAAAACATGCAAGCTCTGAATGTTTATGAAGTGAGATACGAGTCTGTTGTACTTATGATCACATAAATGATTTTAATTCTTTTAGCCACTTATCTATTGAATGTGAGAATAGATGCTAGGCTATGTACGTTCAAATTAATACCTTAATCAGGCTTTGGAGCTTTGAGCATAACAATAAACATTAATAGCTTGCAGCTAACAATTATCTCAGGTAATCTGATGGACCAATAGTAAATTGATCCACTGGTTTACAATGTTTTCCACACATGGACAGATGGGTACATTGGAGGTCTCTGGATTTCATGAATCTGGAGGTGGTAATGTTCGTTCTGTAACAGTTCTTGTGCAAAGCAGCACAATGGGCCCAAGTCTCTTGGTCTCCGCTTGTCTTGTAAGGATCTGGCACTACCATGTCATAGCCCAGTTAGAGATGAGCATTACTTGCTGAAACAAACCCAAGTGGCCAAGAAGGTCCAGGGAAGTTATTCTGCCTCTGTACTCGGCACTGGTGAGACCACTCCTTGAATCCTATGTTCAGTTCTGGGCTCCTCATCACAAGAAGGATGTTGAGGCTCTGGATCGAGTCCAGAGAAGAGCAATGAAGCTGGTGAAGGGACTGGAGAACAAGTCTTATGAGGAACAGCTGAGAGAGCTGGGGTTGTTTAACCTTGAGAAGAAGAGGCTGAGGGGAGACCTCATTGCTCTCTACAACCGCCTGTAACAAGGTTGTAGAGAGGAGGGAGCTGGCCTCTTCTCCCAAGTGACAGGGGACAGGACAAGAGGGAATGACCTTAAGCTCCACCAGGGGAGGATCAGGCTTGACATCAGGAAATTTTTTTTCATGGAAGGGGTCATTGGGCACTGGAACAGACTGCCCAGGGAGGTGGTTGAGTTGCCATACCTAGAGGTGTTTAAAGGACAGGTGGACTAGGCGCTGAGGGGCATGGTTTAGTGATTAATAAGAATAGTTGGACTTGATGATCCAGTGGGTCTTTTCCAACCTGGTGGTTCTATGACTCCATTAGGTTGAACCTAAGAAGTCCTATGCTGTTTTTAGTTTGACCCACTCAACTGCAAACTGACTAAACCACGACAGGGGAAAAGTTGCTCAGACAAGTAACAGCAGGAGGAAATATCTGTGATGAAACTGCTAGGCTCAGGCTGTTTGCAGATGGTAATTTGCTCAGATTTAGTAACTTCTAGTTTATTTTGGCTTAATTGATTTGCACCTTTACTATGTATACTACTGCACTCCCTGGTTTTGCTGCATGTACCACTGGCGAGAAGTGGAATTTTGTTCTTTCAAAGGGCTGTCCTATGAGTCAAATCTGTGCATGGACTTTTAGAAGCAAAAACTTAGCACTTGGATTCAAACTGTGAAAATATGACCCCTTCTTTAATTTTAGATAAATTTCCTTGACACCTGTAACAAGATTATTCATTAGCGGTTGCAAAGGTAGTTTGCATATATAATGCTACCTCCTATTCTGAGGAAGGTGGATTTGTCCATCTGTGTTGGCCCCAAAGTCACTGATCAGCCCATCTAGAGCTGCTAAATACCAGTGTAATTTTGCGTGAAATGTCAGTAAGTTAGTTTGCAAGTTCTTAAATTTGAGCAGTCTCAGGTTTTCTGTTCTCTTGGTTTTTTGTTTTTTTTTCTTATATAGGTATATCTTTGCCCATTCTTACTATGACATATCAGCCCCTATAAACATCTCAGCAAGCCAGGGGTATCACTGATGCCAATGGAAAGACCAGTAGCGGGTTTAATAGTGGGGGAAGTTTGTAATAGGCTTCAGCTTATGTTAATATAGGATATTTTTTCTTTTTTTGGAAGACATTAAATTCATCCCTGTGGACAACACTTCAAAACCTGATACAACAGAGAGACTTGTACTGAAGGCAACCTTCGCTTCGTGCCTGAGCTTTTTGTTGAACACAGATATCTTGAAGAAGAAATCTGCTTTGCTGCCTGCCTTTTGCTAACCTCAACTCTTTCAGTAAGTTGTAAACAAAGGAAGGACTTTTCTATATATTCTTTTAATGAAAAATGTTAACTGCAGCACTATTTCTACTATGGGGATATTGTCCTACCCATTTGGCTTGACAGGGAAAGAGAGCAATTATAAAGTAAACAAAGTTACTTATTTTCTTTTATATTTGTGACGACAACAGTGACTGGATCATCATGATCCTAGAAGTGCTGAAATACTGACCATAAGAGTAGTTTTCATTCACTTTTAGCCTTATAGGGTGGAGAAATGTACATGTTATTTCTTTGTCATCAACAGAAAAAGAGACTGACACTTCATAATGTTAAGACAATACTGTCAGACACCGCTGGAATAATGAAAGTTGACAGTTGTTGGGTTAGTACTGCAAGTACCAATCCTGTAAATTTCAATTAGCCCTGACAGCAGTAGAGTTTAATGTGATGTTTATGTGAAGTGGTATGTTGGTAGCTTTCCTTCACGCTTAACAGGGAAAATATCTCTCTCTTTCTCTCTCTCTCTTTCTCTCTCTCTCTTTCTCTCTCTCTCTTTCTCTCTCTCTTTCTCTCTCTCTCTCTCTCTTCTCTCTCCTTCTGCCTCTGTCTTTCTCTCTCTGTCTCTCTCTCTTTCTCTCTCTCTCTCTTTTTGTGTCTCTCTCTTTTTGTGTCTCTCTCTTTGTCTCTCTCTCTGTCTCTCTCACACACACATACATACACAGACAAGGGTTCAAGCTTCATCCTATTAATTTCTTGAGATGTCATGAAGATCCTTTAAGTGTCTCAGACTATCTCTGTGGACAAACTTAGGACTTCAGCTATCCAGAACATATTTATCAAGTCTGGGTGCTTAAAAAGTCCTGCAAAATATATTCATTTTAGCATCTAAGGTTTTAAAAAATGCTCTGCTTCCTAACCTCTGTGGGGTTCTAGAGATGATAAAACACCAAGCTGGGGCTCAACTTCATGCATAAACCTGGTGCTGTTGTAGTCCCACTGCAGCCTGCCCCTAAGAGATACAGCTTTCACCACGAGCAGTAGCTTTGTCAATAGGACTGACAATGCTTTATCTCTCCAGTCCCTCCCCCTGAGATATGAACCAGTCCAAGATGTATGATACGATGTGATCACAACTGCATACTTACTTCATTTAGAACCCTGCTGATGTCCACCCTAACTTCTATCAGCAAAACAACAGTTTTCATCAGTTCACAGAATAAAATCGGCTCTTACAGGCAAGAAGTATTTTTTAAACTGTCTGTGCTAGCACTCTTGCTGACATTAGCGATGCTGCACTAAAATCACACCTCTAACCAACTCTGTGCTGCACGCTGCTTTATGGGCAAAAGTTTCTAGTGCAGTCCTGCTGTCATATAGTCCTCCATGTCAATTTGGTGCTAAATATAGGCATTATGTGTGAAAATTTTAGTCTACCTGCTGTGCTTAAAAGAAGTTAACAATAAGCCTCAATTGGGCTAAGGTTCCTCTAGCAAAGTACAAAAATGTTACAAACAAAAACAAATCATATCCATGCTTGAGATGAGATTTTAAGCAACAAGCAAATGTGACGCATATAAAAGTGTGGGACAAATAACACAGAGCGGCTTAGAAGGCACTGAGTAGTGTACTCCCATCACTGGCTTCCCTATCACGACAGACATTTTGCCTATACATTATTGTGGAGAGCCCAACCTTACCAGGACTGTCTTACCTCTTCTTCCACTGAGACTAGTGGGAAGTGAAGGTGTTAATTACATTGAACAAAAGGAAAATAACTCTAGGGCTGAGTACTTTCTTAACAATTAAAGACAGTAAAAATATATAAGAAAGACATTAAAGATAGCAAGAGCCTGAAAAGAGCACTGCATGCTGCAGTGGCTGAACTTGCCAAACCAACAGAACTTCATCCCACAAAAGTGTCAGTAGTTTAGTGCTGAACTCGTCAATCAAATTAGCTCCAGAGTTGCTGCCATCAAGTGCAATCATAAGGCTGGAAAAAGCAGTATAGGGGTAGGAGGTACCCATAGCATTAGAGCAGGGGAGAAGATGATCCCTCCCTTCAGATGCCAGCAAGTTATTAGAGCATCTCAGCCATGAGATTCACACATATTTTCAGCAATCTTGTATGCAATTCTGATCAAATCTTATTTCAACATGTAATTTTATCAGTCACAAAATCAGGGAGGTAAGCATAACATTTTACAATAATCCTATTATGGCTATTAATTTTCCATAGGGTTTGGGCACCAAATACAGCTGTCATTGGAAAGATATGAATTGTTCAATAAACTAAATTTGTATTTAACTGAAAAGTTTGCCATTTTAGAATGATTACTGCGTGAATGTAAGGTAATCAGAATGAGATACTGAAATTTAAGGAACTAACTGTTAAAGGTTACAAATGTGAAAAAGTGGGAAATGTAAGCATGTTTTATTTGAAATTAAGTGATCTGATGTTAAAACAGAAACTAAACTTAAGGCTGACGTAAAGCATGGGAGGATTAGTCAAAATCACCATTTGCATGAAGAAACTGCGAAAGAAATACATACTTCTAATGGGAAAAAAATCAAATAGCTTCATTATGGCATTCCGTGTATGCTCTAATTTGTCCTATAGTCTGTCTGTCTTCTATCCTTCTTGTTTGTCCTCTTCCCACCTCCTTTGTTTCTTGTTAGGTGATTTACTTAACAATTTGCAAGTGCCTCTCCTGAGCTCTGCATATGCAATTTATCAGAGCTTCTCAGAACAGGTCTCCTCAGGAGAGGAAGTCTTTTTCTTCCTGGCCACACTTTCTCTATACAAACATCAAACTGCAGTAATTGTCTCAAGAATTTAGAGAGTCAGACAGAAAGGCAAAGGTCCTCTTTTTTGTCTTGTCTAGCAAATGTGCTGATTGACTGCCATTACTTACTTCAGAGCATTAGTTCCTCTTCAGAAGTAAGAGAAGTTCCTCACTGGCAATAAGAAAAGGAGGCATTTTTCCTTGCTGTTTCGCTGAGGAATGCTACTGCCCTGGTAGTCTCTAAGTTGAATTTCTTTTAAGAATTGAATTTTCAGAAGTACACAGTCCTGTTACAGCTTTGCTCTGCTGAATTAATGAAGGTTTCAGAATTAGCTTCAGTGGGACAAATTTGAAGTAACAATGGATGTCCTGCAAAATCCAATCTCGTATCTTTTGTATTTTCACTGCTGCTTTTCTATGTGTCTCCTCCCACTCCCATTTCTTCAGACTGCTTCCAGAAAGAGAACCATCTGACAGTGAAGTCATGTTACAGTGTGAGGGGAGTCTTCACCTCAGAAAGAAATTTCTCTCTCTTAGCTATCACCAGTTCAAATATGTATTGGTTTTCCAGTCTCTCTCGCACCAGCACTGTACTGCTTTGCAGTGCCAGTGTTTTGGCACTACTCTTCCATGCTTGTGCTTTAGTCCCTGTCTACAGGGTGGCATAATGCATGGTAAAATAACTCATGTAGGTTCTTTTCTCTGAGAAGTTTAGTCTTCTACCATTGTATTCCAAAGAGCACAATGAGGCATCTCACATTGAAACAGAAAGCTCTTTTGCTTTCTCAGGAGTTTTTTGCTCATTTTAACTTTGGATTCCACTGTGGTACCACCTAGTTCAAAGCTTTCTTGTAGACATTTGTATTGTATGGGAGTTTGTTGTTTCTCTCCTTTCCCCCCCTTTTTTTTCCTTCAATAATTTCTTTTCATCTTTTTCGTACACTGAAGGCAAAGGATAAATGAAAAACTAGCATGATGGAAACTGATCACAAGTTTTACACTGTGAAAATGTGAATCTTGATGATGCCATGTTTTTCAGTGTGCTTTAAGAGCCAACAGGCAAAATACATTTTACCTACTGAAAAAGGAATCAAATATTTACAAAGCCACAGTAACTACTAAAGGGATTTGCTTATCATAACCAGATGAGCATTTAAAATAAAAATTGATTGTATTTTCTATTAGTGATGGCCTTTGCTAAGAAATAAACATTGGAAGTAGAGAAGCTGTTAAAAAAGAGAGGATGTGGAGAAAACTTGAGGCCTTTTGAGCAATGAGTTCTGATGGATTTATTTAAGGTGATTTAAGACATTGCTGACCATATGCCTGTTCTGCTCTTTGGCTGGAGTTTGTATCTCCATTTTTAGGTTACAGAAAGCAGCTCTTGCTTGTGTATCAGCTCCACTGGACCTCATTTCAGTGTATGAGTGTCACCCCACCTCTTCTGGCAAGAGAGTTAATGGAAAAGAATAAAGCAGAAGATTGAAAGATAGGTGAGAGATCTGAAGGAAAGTAATTGAAATAAGTACTGTCCTACATCTGTCAAGAAAGAAAAGGAACAAATTTGTTCTGTGAAGATAAAGAAAAATGTGTGTTTAGTAATTTTCTTTCAGCATTCACAGTCAATATTCTTCGAAGCATAAATGAGCAGTTTAAGAGAGAGAATTAAATGGAAGGCCAAGTCCTGTAATGCAGAATTATTCTTTCACTTTAGGACAATCTGGATTTAAAGGTAGCTATGTCAGTCCCACACAGATCTCCCAGGGCGTTATCAGCCTCTAATGGTAAGGAAACATCTTGGTGGTTGTTTCTACTGCATTTAGTGACTACCAGCCTCATAGCAAGGAGAAAATTGTGTGACTGGGAAGCAGGGCAGTGGCTGCAGTGACTGTCAGCCCAAATTCTGGCCCTTACAGCTGTAGAAGCACAGCAAGAGTCTCACCAGGACTGTAAACTCTCACAGAAATGGTTTGCGAGAGAAGCATCTGAAACCAAGTTGAGTGGCAGGAACCTTACCTCTTCCTGAGACACATAGTTCATTATCTGTTCCATAAGTTTTGGTAGGAGTTTTACTGGAGTCGGGAAGGTGTGAACTGGCTTCCTAAGCCCAGTCCTGGTTTGGAGACTGCATCTAACTTCACACCACTAGAGAAATCCCAATATGTTTTGATTGACCTTGGTAATATTTGTCATAGAGAAATCTTGCAGAAATAAGGACAATAATTTTTTCATTAAGACTTGTCCACCTTTACCTTGAGTTCTAATATTACTGCAATGCAAACAATGATGAAGTGGTCAGGCTGTGAAGTTTTCACCTTTACTTCATGGTGATAGGGAAGAACAGAGAAACGGGCTAAGAAGACACGTGCAGCAGGAAACATTGTGTGGGAGAATACTTGCATTGAGTGAAGTTTCCCTAGTTATGTATTTGCTCAGGGTGGAATATCTTCCATTACACGCTTTTCTCACTTGCTTGAGCTTACAAAACATGTTCATAATGGGAAATTGTATTTTTTCAGGTGAGTAAATGTTTAGTGAAAAGATGACAAGAGAGGTTTTGCAACAATATTATGTATTGTTATGTGAAACTCTGTTGATTTGGTTTGAACTCGTCACCTCCTGCCATATATTCATTATGGTATTTTCTGTTATGATGCTGAAGTCATGGGCAAATGCCATGATAGTGTAGTTAGACCTTCCCTGCTTTTCCCTCACTACTTCTCTAGGTGCATGCTCCTTCCCTTACGCCAGCTGTAGCAGTCACTGGGGTATCCCATGAGCCAATTTAATTTACTGAAACAATAGAAAACTGTCCTGGGGTATTTTTCCTACTTTTTTAGCCCATTTTTGTGAATTAGACTGGCTCACACCAGACCGGATCTGATATGCAGAATAGATGATACAAAGTCAAACCTGTCTTGTAACACCAAGCTCTAAGATTGTGTCTTCCTATAAATATTATTGAAATTCTGTGGATTATTTTAAATTGTGAGGGTCTTTTTTCCCACCCAAGTATCTGAGAGTGAACCTTCTTTTCCTCTCAGGAAGAGAGAGTTAATGATATTGTTTCAACCCTGAAACCTATGCCTCAAAATGCTCCAAGTAAACATCCGTTCTGTCCTCCTCAGATGTCCTGACATTAGAGGGACTTAGAGCTAAGATGAAAGGATGGTAAAGGACTTACATTGATTATTTCTAATGTCTATGTGGCCACATTAACTATCTTGTAGGGAAGTCAGTGCCCACTTTTGGCAGTAATCAGTTGCCAGTTGGCCAGACAAGTGATCACTGCATACATGCAGAGAAGCATCTGTGGCTTTTCAACATGTCCCAGACACTGAGGATTCACAGCACATGTGGAGTAGAGTGATCTGAGCATGAAGAGCATGTGTGAGAGTGTAAAAGTCCATGCATGCATGTAGCAAGGCTGATTCATGGAAAGCCGAGTGAATCCAGAAAAGTGTTAGCCTTAATGAGCTAATTAGCATTGCTTGCATGGTAGGTCTCTGCTGGATGTGGTCGGATTCCCATCACTTTGTACATGATAGATGTCAGCAGGTATGAGTGAGTTCACTCGGTCAATGCAAGCTCCAGTTTGATTCTGTTCATCAGTACCTGATATTAACATCCAGGATCAGGATTAAGCCTGGGCGTAAACAAAGTCTTAGTATCCTCTAGAGATGGTTAGGATGCAGTTAGTGAGGAAGCTCGGGGAAATCAGATGGAACAGGCTTTCCTGGCATTGGGACAGCTAGATTATTTGGCTTGTTGGAAATAATCATCAAATGTTCTTTTAAAAGGTTGGGGTTTTTTTAAGTGAACAAAGTTCCCAGGGGAAGAATACATCTAGCCATTTATTTATTCATTGAGGAACAATGAGATGCAGTAAGGTGCCTATTTTGTTGTACGACTGTTGACCACAGCAAAAATTTAGGAGTTATTCTTCTGTCAGTAGTGTGTACAGAGTGAATGAAGAAGGAAGAGCTAAGAATGAGTGTGAAAGACAGTGACCACAGATTTCACGTTCCTGTGAAAGCCAAGCTTCACTTTATCCTGTACAAAAGAAAAACAGAGGAATAGGAGCTCTGATATTAATTTAAGTAATCATCCAGAATGGATAAGAAGGGTTAAAAAGCTCATAACCCCCTCTCTGAATCACTGCCTCAGAACCCAGTAGCAAAAACCTTTCAAGCCTTGAAAATAGGCAAGACTTGGTCCTTTCTCAGTCTGACACTTATATTAAGGTGCTTAAAAGAAGTTGTGCTAATCTCTCTGAATTTCAGAAGCAGGTAACTAAAGGAAAAGTATTTGTTTATGCAAGTTAAATAAACAAGCCTGTTGTTTGGCAGTAAGTGTCCCATCCACAAATGCCTGTGAGTTTATGTCCTGATCTGTGAGTCTTTTTTCCACTCTGCAAACATGTTGATGCAAATGTTCCTCCTGACACTATTCAGTCTTGCTTGTTCCAGTCTGTGCTGCATGAAAGAGACATTTTCCAGCACCTGTGTTCTCACTGACGCCTTCAGCAAAGCCTTGCAGATGAACCATTAGAAATACATGCTGACCTTAACAAAGAAGGAGCCGACATACTTCACTCATAAAACTCAGAGAGCAATCAAACGGCATCCCAGTGACATTCATCACAGCTGCCGGCAACAGCCTTTAATTCATCTGGTATTTAACCAGGGTGAAATGCCCTGTAGCTGTATCATGTTTGTTGGTGTTAGATGAACCCAGCTCATTGCCTGCTCACTAAAGTTCAGGATTTAACACCAATCCATGGTTTGCAGGCAGTTCATCTCCTGCACAAAATACTTGTCTCCTCTTTGTCCTTTATTATATTTTATGTTCTCCACAGCTTTTTTTCTAAACTCTCCTCTGCTTACCTCGAACATATAATTTGAATACATTTCCCTGATTCTGAGAGTTGTGTCACATTCCAGCACAAGTCAGGAATGCAACCCATCAGTGACATGATTAAGCTGGGTGATTACAGAGACATTTTCCAGCTTTAATCGTTAAAAATTAAGAATATTCAAGTTGTGAAAAATACAAGTGTGTTTTCAGGACTGACTGCTTAATTTTTCAGTGATGTGACTGTGACATCCTTTTAAAATTATGGACAGGAAAGGGAGCTAATTAAGAGTAATAGCTCAAACAATGAATAGTTCTATGTCACATACTCATTGACTGCTGAGTCTTTAAATAAATTAATTGGGGTTTTTTCAGTGTAGTTCTGATTCAGAGAAGTCAATGAAAGCTAATGTGTTCACTAGGCGCTAAAACAAGTCTAGTGTGTATTAAACATGGCCTGTTGCAAACCTATAGGGTTACCTCCTTTGATAATGTGAGACTTACTTCATCCCTTAATGCAGACAAGATGTATTCTAACTGAATATTCTGATGTTGTAAAGTTGGAGAAGTAAAACTTTCTGGATTAAATCCTGGTTCCATTGAAGTTTAAAAGCTCCTACTTATTTTAACGAGGCTGGTTTCATGCCCTGTATAACTCTAGGTACAAACCACATCAGTGATTGGGATAAATTTGGGAAAAAAAACCCAAACAAACCTAACATGTAGCCAACCTTTGTCCATTTTATGCATATGGCTTCATCTACTTCAGACTTAATTAGCTCTCAATATCTCTAAAAGACTCCAACATATGTTTTCTTAAGATTACCCATCTGTATAAAAAAAATACCTCTAAAGACTCCTCCAGCTTCATCACCTTTATTAGGTTAACTGGGAGTCCTAGGCAAGTAATCTTCTTGACCTAGGAAACAAGGATAGGGCCATAATAACTGTGTAGAAAACACAATGGAGGAAGTTATGGATCTTCTATGAATATTGCTAGAGGCGGAAGAGAATCCACATTGTTCAGGGGTGGATCAGTTATTCTGGGCTATGTAAAAAGCTGAAAATAGTAAAGTACACTTTTATGGTTCCCAGCATTCAAAAGCATGACTGAAGGTCCTCAGATCAGTAGATTTTAAGTAATAATAAATCTCAAGTACTTTTTAAGGCAATGGCAAGATGATTCCTGCTTTGGATTTTTCCATCGCAATGCCAAAGGGTGGAAATCTGATATTGAGGTTCACAGTTGACCACTTGACACTGAGAATTTGATAAACAGACAGAATGCCACGTATAGTGAGATTTGTGTTAAATCTATAACGGGTAGCACAAACGAACACTGTTAAAATAGCAGAATTAACTTTGACAAAATGCCAAGAAAACACAATGTGGGAGGTAAAAATTAATGAAAAATCACTTTTATCTTTGAATTTCTGATGATGCTCAATTTGAAATTTTTGAATTATCTGTACTTCATACAGTTGGCTTTCTGAAGATAATGCTTAACTTATTATTCCTAATAATTTACCATAATAACCAAATTCCAACTTGGCATTTTAAATATATCTTGTGGCTAATTCAGTATGAAAGTGTTTGGGGAACTCCAAGTGTCTTGATCATTAAAGAAAAGATTCGCATCGCAAGTTACAGTCTTTAAATATCTTAATGAAAGATGCCCAACTTCCAGGACATCTTAGAAACTTTTACGTCTTGTAAGTGGAGAGCTCTATGTCTAAAACCCGAAGGAATGATTTAGGTCCTCCTTGCTCACTGAGCATATTTTCACAAAGGAAAAAGGTATGACTGCAGCATGTTCACATCATGCTTTCTTCACTCTCACTTGTGCAGGAAAGCTCAAAGAAGATTTGTCTGCTACAGTGCAGATTGTCAGCGTCACCACTGCTGGATACTCAGGTGTTTAGCATAATTTGTCAGCTTGTGGTGCAGTTGCTGCTGGTATAGATACATAACTATGCTTTAACAGCCTTGGTGCAAAGGGTGTATTTCCATGTACATCAATGCTGAGTGATCACCTGGCAGTGCTGGATCAGGCACTCTCAACCTTGGGTTGAATTAACTGGAGTGCAAACTGTGGACTTCATTCATGGACATGAGGGACTTAGTTAATACCCGGTGCCCTGGGCCCCCATATATTGCTTTGTGTCCACTCAGTAGAGATTGCTACTCCCCCTAATTCACAGCCTGGTATGTTAACCTAAAGTAAAACCATAGATGGATTACATAATAATACAGCCTCTGTTCTTGAGTGGCTGTGCAAATCACTGATTGACCATTCCGGCACCCATGCAAGGGGGACTGTGACCTCTGAGAGGAGGGGCATGTAGGCAATGGGGTGTGATAACTGGTGTAGCTGATTCATTGGAGATGGAGACAAAAAACTTTGGGCCTCTATTCCCTCTTGTCCTTGCTGGTGAAGGGGCTGGAGAACAAGTCTTATGAGGAACAGCTGAGAGAGCTGGGTTTGTTTAGCCTGGAGAAGAGGAGGCTGAGAGGAGACCTCATNACAGGTGGACGAGGTGCTGAGGGCCATGGTTTAGTGTTTGATAGGAATGGTTGGACTCGATGATCCTGTGGGTCTCTTCCAACCTGGTTATTCTATGATTCTATGAAATATTCAACCATGCCAACCCCTGTTTCAATATGCAGCCACATGGTCCAGTCCAGCTGCATCCATCCCACCCCAGCTGCCCTTGGAAAGTCAGCTCCGGGAGTCACTGAGCAGGCAGTGTTATTGCTGCTGCCACATCAGCTCTGATCTAGTCTGATTCAGCCTGCTGCTACAGAGTCACTTGAGGGGATCCTTGCAGGGATGCTAAAGCAAAAGCTTATCTTGTTCTGGGATGAATATTTCTATTTTGGACACAAGGATATTTCCCTTCCTCTTGTGGGATTTGGAGCAAAGACCACTGCGAGTTGTACCACCTGCTGAATGGAGCTGCTGGTGGTTATCATCTCCCCAAATTCCCTTTTCTGCCATTCTACTTACAGTCTGGTATAATATATATACACACAAGATGTTTTCCCACTTAACAACTAGGTTTAATTACAGAAAAATAATATTTTACTTCATGGAAAGAAGATTGGCCAGGTCATTCCATTGTTGAGGAAGCACTCTTTTTAACCCAGGTATGGTGCATGAATAAATTTTGCCCAAATGCCAGACACATATCCTGCATTCTTTCAAGATACTCTGCATTTCTTCTCACTGTGCTGGAATGCTGAATCACAGCAGCAGCAGCACCAAGCTACAAAGGCAAAAATAACCCAACAGAGCTCATGCCAACACACCACAGCTGCTTCCAAATATCAAACCTTAGCTATCTATAGACTAAATTGTCAGTGACCTAAATTTTTAATGCAGACTCCATATCTGGGAAAACATTGGGTATTGCATACTTTACAATGTCAGACAGAAAAGATTGTGGGGACGTGCCTGTTTGAAAATGAGTCACTTGTCAGGTCAGACTCTCACCTTTGAATTGTGATCCTGTTAAAATATCAGGGCAAGGGAATTGGAGTTGGTAATTCTGTTACTGTTTTGTTGAGTAGTAAANCTTGAGTGGTTGTGCAAATCACTGATTGACCATTCCAGCACCCATGCAAGGGGGACTGTGACCTCTGAGAGGAGGGGCATGTAGGCAATGGGGTGTGATAACTGGTGTAGCTGATTCATTGGAGATGGAGACAAAAAACTTTGGGCCTCGGCCCTTTAGATGGAGCAGTCTCTCTCCTCCAATGCTCTGCAGACACACATCATTCAGTACATCCATTTGCATCTATGGATTGCTGTATTCAAATATTCCTGTGTGTGACACCCACACAAGTAAGTTCAAGCTGATATGAGTCATTAAATATGACTGCTTAACATACTGAATGTAAAACAGTTCAAGTAGCTTCTCTACTAGTATCAACCCTGTACTCATTGCACATTTACACTTTCCACATGCCAGGATTAATATTTTGTTACTGTGATTCTTCTCAGTCTTGCTGTTCTGAAATGATGGTTTTGAACCTGCTCAGTGCTGGATGAAACTTCATTGAGCAGATCATGGGTTTGAAATACACACACTTTTATTCTCACATGTATACAATAGATAAACTCAGGATGAGAGAGAGATCTTCTTAAAACATCTTCAAGTGCACGTATAAAAAGCATGTGTATCTGTGTCCTATGGTGTTTCCTATGCATTTGATAGCATGTATAAATATTCTGAAGGTGTCACATAAATGACAGGGATGTGAAGGTGATGAAAGATGCAATTTTTTTGATGGAGATTTACTGTAGGTAAAATGATGAGTGAAACAATAAAAAAAAAATCCTCTGTGTCACAGGACCTGTTCATAGAATCATAGAATAACCAGGTTAGAAGAGACCCACCGGATCATCGAGTCCAACCATTCCTATCAAACACTAAACCATGGCCCTCAGCACCTCATCCATCCATGCCTTAAACACCTCCAGGGAAGGTGAATCAATCACCTCCCTGGGCAGCCTGTGCCAGTGCCCAATGACCCTTTCTGTGAAATTTTTTTCCTAATGTCCAGCCTAAATCTCCCCTGGCAGAGCTTGAGGCTATTCCCTCTTGTCCTGTCCCTTGTCACTTGGGAGAAGAGACCAACTCCCTCCTCTCTACAACCTCCTTTCAGGTAGTTATAGAGAGCAATGAGGTCTCCTCTCAGCCTCCTCTTCTCCAGGCTAAACAACCCCAGCTC
>WAAB01005381.1:51981-101027 GCA_013389865.1 Piaya cayana
AAAAAAATTTCACAGAAAGGGTCATTGGGCACTGGAACAGGCTGCCCAGGGAGGTGGTAGATTCACCTTCCCTGGAGGTGTTTAAGGCACAGGTGGACGAGGTGCTGAGGGCCATGGTTTAGTGTTTGATAGGAATGGTTGGACTCGATGATCCTGTGGGTCTCTTCCAACCTGGTTATTCTATGATTCTATGAAATATTCAACCATGCCAACCCCTGTTTCAATATGCAGCCACATGGTCCAGTCCAGCTGCATCCATCCCACCCCAGCTGCCCTTGGAAAGTCAGCTCCGGGAGTCACTGAGCAGGCAGTGTTATTGCTGCTGCCACATCAGCTCTGATCTAGTCTGATTCAGCCTGCTGCTACAGAGTCACTTGAGGGGATCCTTGCAGGGATGCTAAAGCAAAAGCTTATCTTGTTCTGGGATGAATATTTCTATTTTGGACACAAGGATATTTCCCTTCCTCTTGTGGGATTTGGAGCAAAGACCACTGCGAGTTGTACCACCTGCTGAATGGAGCTGCTGGTGGTTATCATCTCCCCAAATTCCCTTTTCTGCCATTCCTTACACTCTCGTATAATATATATATACACACAAGATGTTTTCCCACTTAACAACTAGGTTTAATTACAGAAAAATAATATTTTACTTCATGGAAAGAAGATTGGCCAGGTCATTCCATTGTTGAGGAAGCACTCTTTTTAACCCAGGTATGGTGCATGAATAAATTTTGCCCAAATGCCAGACACATATCCTGCATTCTTTCAAGATACTCTGCATTTCTTCTCACTGTGCTGGAATGCTGAATCACAGCAGCAGCAGCACCAAGCTACAAAGGCAAAAATAACCCAACAGAGCTCATGCCAACACACCACAGCTGCTTCCAAATATCAAACCTTAGCTATCTATAGACTAAATTGTCAGTGACCTAAATTTTTAATGCAGACTCCATATCTGGGAAAACATTGGGTATTGCATACTTTACAATGTCAGACAGAAAAGATTGTGGGGACGTGCCTGTTTGAAAATGAGTCACTTGTCAGGTCAGACTCTCACCTTTGAATTGTGATCCTGTTAAAATATCAGGGCAAGGGAATTGGAGTTGGTAATTCTGTTACTGTTTTGTTGAGTAGTAAACAAGTTGCCGGTTTTCACTTGACTGCTCAAAGTTTGTTTTTCCTGGATGGGCATGCCTTCCAGGATAGATATTGGCTTTGAGTTAGATTTTGCAATTGTCATTGGCTGAGTTCTTGATTACCAAAATCAAGAATGGCTCAGACCCTTATCTAAAAAGTGCAGGGCGGAGAGCTAGGTAAATGTTTCTTCTCTTGACCTATCTCCATTGCAGGACAGGGAGGGGTTTGTTTGCCTAATCAGCCTGTGATCTGAGGGTTTGTTTTGCAAAGGACCATGTGAGGGTGGTTTCCTTGGGTTCCCAAGCCTGAGGCAATAGTGCTGGGAAACATGTAATTGGGGCCTATTATTAACTTCATAAAGAGAACTTCAACTTTTTCTTTTTATAAGCAAAGCCAGCCATGCAGCAAAGCAAATAGGCTTTTTATTTATAACCCAGTGCATTAAAAAACAATTAAACAAAACCAAATATAGTCCAGTTCAACCTTTGTTTTATGTCACCATCTTGTACTTGCTCTTCCTCTTCTCAAGATGACAGTTGTGGGATCTTGAAGCCGACCTGTGGAGGATTGATTCCCAGACAGAGCATCTGGCTCCTTGTATGAGTCCTGAGGCATTCGGTTGTGTTGGTGGCCGTGGAGTTGCCTCTGGCTCTGACATGTGGTTGCATTAGTCACTCTGTGGGGCTCTGTGGCAGCTCTGCCTTTCTGAGTGATGCCTCATTTTGACTTTTAAATTTGAGTCAGTTTGCTCTTCTTCATTATTTTTGTTGCGACCATTCCCTTTAGGACATACTGGCCTTCCCTCTCAACTTTTTATGTTCCTGCAAGCTGGCTACATTAAGAGCAGCACTGCAAACAGCAGGTTCAGCCTGCTGGGAGGCACAGCCTGTCCCAGTCTTGTCCTGAGCCCATCCAATGGACAGAATTACTTTCATCTGTTTTTTTTCCTTCACTTTGTAGCTTCAAGCACAATTTTAACTGCTTCTGTTTGTCTAAAAAACTTAGGGAAACTACACATGGGAGTAAGGATAGGGATGTTGAGAATGTGGGGATCTATTTGTGCAAGTAAAGCAAGAAGGATTTAAAGATTTGACTCCTGAAAAGGGTTTGATTACTAGCAAGGCCAGAGGAACGAAAAAGCTCAGGGTGAGCTGTGTGCCCCAGCTTATGCTGGTCCAGTATGGGGTTGATGCACAGCACCTTGCAGAACTAAATCCCTGCAGCCTCAAGGGTGCACACCGCAGGTAGATCTGCGGTGCCACAGGATTAAACGCAGACCTTCCCTTTAGTAACTGGCATGCAACAGTTTTACATGCTAGTTAGACTATTAATGTTGATGATTTCTGTCTTCCCTCACTGACAGTCCCTAGACTGCCCCAGGAACATAAATATTAATCCCCTTCTTCATCCTGCCTGAGCTATTACTACAGATCAGAGCCTATAGCCATGAAAGCTGCAAGTGCACAAGGAGGATATGTAACTCAATTACAGGAGCGAAAGCTATACCCAGCTGAAACTGATGTGGAAATTGGGTATGGCTACAGCAAATCACTGTGGAATTATACATGCTGGTGTTAAACAAGCAGCAGGGTAAATTAGCCCTGCACTGAGCTGCATGCTGCTGTGCTTACATAGCTATTAGAGCCTGAGTTAACATGTTTAAATGCAGCACAACTATCTCTATATAACCTTGCATTTTGCTAGTCGATCTAACCAGTGGGAGATCAAAGAATAGTAATTGTTTAAAATAAATTCTTTGCATTTCTGCAAGCTTACTGTCCTGTCTCAAAGCCTGAGAGCCTATTCTCAAGCAGGAGAAAATCCTATTTGCTATTAAACAGCCCTGACTTGTGTCCCTGAGACCACCTTCCAGCAGACTGCTCCCCCGAGCAAGAGCCAAATAGTGCTGCATTTGTGTGTCAAGTGAGGGCACACCATGGCTGCAAATCCTGTATTTTTATTTGTTAGAAGGTATGCAGCACTGCCCCCTGAGTAGTGGCATGGGACCCAAGAGGAGCCAAGAATTTCTTGGCCTGGATTCAACTGCAATCAGTCAGGCTGGTACTTGCAGAAAGAGGACGAGAGGTGTACGAGAGGTAACTGGAGAGATGGTTAGGGATGCAGAAGAGAAGTCTGCAGGCAAAAGCACTTTTTTCAAACTAAGCCAAATACCAGGATAAAGCATTGTAGTAGGTCCTTTTAACACCAAAGAAGCAGAAAATAGGGACAACAATTTTCCCCAAGAGAATGCTCATCCTCTTGCATAATGTGAAGCTTTGATATCTCTTGTTGGCAGTGAAACAGAGATGTACTGAACACTTATTTGAAACTATATCCAAACACTGAAAGTTGAATCTTCCATTCAGTAGTACACAAGCACAACCTATTTGGTAGAAGTCAAAAATAATGTCAAAAGTCTGTTATTAGCAAAGCTTCTTGCCCTGCTGTAATTAGCACTGAGTAGTTTTCCCTTCTGCTCCTCCCTCTAAAATTAATTTACTTCAGAAATAGCTGTAAAAGGCAAAACATAAAAGAAGAACTGATACCCTTTCTGTATGATAATAATTGCTGACAAGGGGCTTGAATCCTAGATACACAAATATTTTATCAAAGAGCCACTTGAGGTCAGGTTTGAAAAATGTATTTTCCAAATGCACACAGATTCCTTGTCAAATGCTTCATTTTCATACCATTTTTGACTGAGCAGAGAAAGACCATCTTTAAGGGGCTGGTTTGCCCATCTGGGGTCAGTGCAAAAGAATGGAACAGATTTTTTTAATAATTATTTATAAGATGTCTGCTTTCATAACACTGTTCCTTGAGTGTCAGACAACCTCAGGGGCCTTTGGCCATCCCCCTCCATGTGTTGGTCATTAGTAATGATTCATTCCTTGAAACACATTCTTAAATCCAAAATTAAAGCAATTCTTAAATCCACGTAGGTTCCCCTCCTTCCCCATCTTATACATCTTCTTTTGGTATGCTCCAACCAAATTGCCAAAGACGGGGAATTTAAGACTTGAGGATGTCAGGACCACAGTATTTCTTCAGGTCTCATTAGGATTCAGATGCAGTTTTCAATTGAAACATGATTTGCAATTTATTTGTATTGGTTTATTTTGATCCTACAATGACACCCTGCCAAAAATCTCCTCAGAGGTGAACTCTGGGCACTGATGCTACCTCACACATGGTCTCATGACTGCTCCCTTCTACTATAATTCTTATTCATAGTTTGATAACTCTAGTGGCCCAAATCATTCTGCTAGTTGCTGCACAAACCTTCAGAGTTTACCCAGAAAAGATTTTACATTCCTAGTTTAAATGGCTTAGCTGATTGACTGATAATGTAACAATATACTAGGCTGGACAGACCACTGATCCTCATTTCATTATGTGAATGTTATTGGCTCTCTTTACATTTACTGTAAGTGCTCCAGAAATGGTTGTGTCCTGGGAGAAAATAGTCCAGGCTCTAGTTCTTTCAAATATATCAGGGAACAACAAACCTCAGCTAAAAATGTAATCTAAACTGCCAATCTAGTAGCATCATTCAAGCATTGATAAGGTTTATGGTCTAGGAGCATAGTTAAGGATCCTCTTGCAAGGTTACCTAATGCAGTATAAGGCATCACCACCCCATTGCTTCATTAAAACCCTGTGCAGAATTTGAATAAGTGACTACTCTAATACTTCTTGACTCTTCTACAGTGCCAGTTAAGTCAGGTCCATCATTCCATCCACAGAAACTTCTTAAGCTGCCGCAGCTATACTTTCAAGAGAACATCTCACTGTGGTTGGGATAGAAAAGACAGGATCAGAAACAGCCACAGAAAGACTGGTGGTTTTTGTCTATGGGTTTTGGTTGTTGTTGCTGAAACTAGTAATTTACATGTTGAAAGAGTCTAAAGTAATTCCCCTGGTAAGGGGGGGGGGAGAAAGCTGCTTCCTGAACATGCCCTTGTGAACAGCACTTGTCTGCAGAAAGTGAAGTGAGGGCCTTCTATGCACTATCATGGAGTGGTAACAAGTTAAATGCTAGATGAACTCATCAGATTGGTGAAAATATGCTTCTGTGGCTAGAAATGTAAATACAATAGACTCTACTTTGTAGTTCTTGGAGCCAATAAATATATTACTTATGCTTAGCTTTGGTTGTATCATTTTCCACTTGGAAAACAAGGAACTGTTGAAAATTTTCCATCAAATTCCCATCTTTTTCATTACTAATGTTTTGGTTGGTTGGCATTGTCTGAAGATCTCTTGAGACCTGTTCTTTTCACAGAGCAGAATGGCTTGTTCGCAATTCTTGGCAGAGTCAGAACACTGGCAACTAAGTTGGAGGTTGCTGCTTATGAAGAACCTGTCTGGAGAAAGAAGTCAATGTTGGAAGGGAATGGGTGGGTGAAGAGAGTGAATATTCGTCAAGGAAGACTGAGATTGAAGGAAAATACATCCTTTTCTGAGAACTGGAGATGGGGTTGCATGTGATCAAGTTGGAGGTGCTTTTTATGTCATGAGGCCTACTCGTTTGATAGGCCAGCAAGTCTGGAACAGGGTTGTCTGATTAAATGTCATGTCACTATCTGGCCTTATACCAAGTTAAAGTTACATATACTGCCCTCTCTCTTTTCCAGCTGTGTTTCAGCTCCAGAGGAGGGCACGTGGACTTCCATTCCGGAGCACCTTTGGGGGCAACAGAAGACACTTAAAAAGAAATACACCACTAGAGGGCATCAACATATTCTCACCACTGTAACGTAAACCTGTTCACAATTGCAAAAAAGGTCTGCGAAGCATTTACAGCTAGAGTGCTGGAGCTGAGCCTGCTGTAAATGATTTCCTTTTTTTTTTTTAACTGGACACATCCCTCTGGTTTATATCCTGAAAAGAAGAACACACTGAGATGCATTAATCAGCAAAGCTTAAGATGGTACATCAAGCCCTGAAGATGACCAAGATATACGGTTTGAGAAAATTCATATTGCATTAAAATATGGACATTTCCTTCTTTGCACTTTGGAGGAAGTGAGTTGCTATTTTTAATTAAACAGTACTCCCAAATATCCAAATTCTCAGTCTTTCATACATGAGGTGGTTACTCCACCGCAATTGTTTGCCCATGTTACTTGTATTTCTCATGACTTGGATTACATTGTGAAAATGGAGCCAGTCAACTGCAAAACTGCCAAGTGTGTGTTGAAACAGGTATTTGTACAAATGCACCATTAGTTCATTTATGCAGTCATAGTAGCACAACTTTAAAATGCGGGAACATGGGTAGAGGTTGATGAGTATAAATTCTATTTAAAGTCAGGTCTTGAAATAATGGGCCAGATTGAAAAAGAAAGATGCAAGGAAAAATATATTCAAGCCACAAATCACTCCGCAACTTAACTGAAAATTTCAAATGGACTCAAATGACAATATTTTGCTATTAGAGATAGCACGTAGTCTTGAAACAGAGCTGTAAAAGACTTGATTCAATAATATGTTTATTCACAAGAACAGTCAGGTACACTATTTCCATTTAGAAATATCGTAAAATATATAAATTAATGTTGAAAATTTTGTGTCAATTTGTGTTGTAGATTAGCCTTAAAATACCAATAATGGGATGGGTGCTATCTTCAGATCCAGTTCACATTTTTGGTTGCGACAAATTGCAGCTAACCGAGGACTGAACTTGACCGTGCATCATGGGTGTGTCTCTTCTCATGATAATGCTGGTTGTGCCCAGGTAAGTTTAGGATACAGCTACCTCCAAATTGCTACAACCTCAAGAGAAGAAACTGGAAAGAGAGACAGGGAAAATGGCCCAAGAGAGACGGAAGAACTGGACATGTCCGAAGTCCTCCATGAGAATGCCAGGAATTTATTTATATAGAGGTGCTGAGGGAAGTCACGAGAGCATTCTCATTTTCTAATACAGTGGCCTTTTTGGCTATGCTTTAATTCTCCCTTAGAACTAGAGAATCAAATCATTGAAATATTTTAATTTGGTTCACTCTCTTCACTTTTTGTAGATTTGCCTTTGTTCTTCCAAGTACTCCTTGTAGTGGCTTTACCATGGTGTGATGGTTTTTACAAACCCTGGGGAGCTCATCTGGTAACTACAGAGTAATCTCTGAACCACACTGCAGCTGGAGGACTGGGACACAGCTAATTGGAGGCTGGTTAGACAGCCCACGACGTGTGTGTCTATCTATGGTGTCTGTTCACCCATGTTATTTTCCACTGTGTATATACTTTCCTCCTCTCTAAGAGAAGGCCCCTGCACAGGGCACCTCAGTCTTCCTTTTCAAGGCAGCCATCTATAGACAAGAGAGGGAGAGGATTAGATTTCAAGTATAATATAAAATTTCAGTGGTCTACACTTGATAGATGTAACTTCAGGTTAAACCCAACCCCAGATCCAACCCTTCCTGTCCAGACCTTCCTTGCTTGCTTTCTGCAACTAAGAGGTGATACAGTTCTGCATTGATGCAGGATAAGCCCCCTCCCTTCCTCCACCCTTTCTGAGCAGAGATCCTCAGACATGCCATACTGTGACAAATCCTTTACAGTGGTTTTGTGATGTGAGCTAGTATCTGCTGGAGATGCAGAGCTGAGATGTGAACTTGTTTCACAGAGGGCTTGACCTGAATTCCCTGAAGTGAGAGTCTAGATTTTTTACTCACTGAGCTCCCTCTTTTTGTACTTAATCAAATCCTAAATCCTCTGAAGTGAAAAAATGCACATTTTGTTTTCAATGACTTGCTGAAGCTGAATGCTTCTCACAACCAGCAAGACCTATGAAACTGGTATTTATTAAGGATGAGTGATTTCTCACACTTATTCTGTTTCTATCCAAGACTGCCAACTTGGTCCACCTGGGTTTCAGAACTGAGATATCACATTTCCCACGTCTCATGCCTTGCCCTGCATTATTTATTACAGCCCTGAGTGCTCCTGGGGTTGGCTGTAAGGCAGGGTCAGGCTCCTTTGGGCTCACCTCTGCAATAGCAGCATTGGAAGGCTGCTGCACCACCTAGTTTAGTGAGCAGGCTAGTCCTGCAGCTGCTGCCACAAGTGCAATTCATAAGCCTCTCAGCAGAGAAACTCGGGGGAAACTGGGAGTAAATACAGCAGTGAGGACCTGAGCTTCTGATTGCTCTGGAAGAAAAAAGGGAGTTTAATTGTTCTCCCTTAGAGCTATTTTGGCTATCAGTTATTTCAGGGCAGGTGAGGGTGCAATATCCTTACTGGTAGTAACACCCTTAATGACTGAGTTGATCAAATCAGTGTCATCCATTTGAGCCCTTCTTGTCAGGTTGGCAATGCCACTTGTAAAAGTATTTCAACAACTTTTCATTCCAGGGACTTCCCAAACTGGGGAAATGTTATTTAGCACTAAGGATTTGTTGCCATTTCTGCATTGCTGATTGGACACCCTCTTCCAAATTAATTCAAATAAAAAATGTATGTGATTAACTAAAGCTTTAATTTGGAAATTTGTTGCACCATCATTTTCCTGGTGAAACAAGAGTTGTTATGGCAGGACCTGCAAGGACACTCTGTTTTCACTGTACCTGTGATATTTCTATGGCTTGGGAGGAACAGTAGCTGATGGTGATAGAAGGAAAAGCTAATCAGACATTTATGACTTGGGAAAATAAGATCTAGAAAAGATTACAGAGCTGTTAATTTTCATGGTTCTTATTTCAATACAGTTCTAAGAGATATGTAGCATAGACCTGATCTTCCTGTTATGCTGAGGAGTGTGAGCTGCTCCATGAAAGCTGTTGTTTGGATGAGACACTAAACTACTGCTAGCAACAAAGGAAGATAGGGACATGCCATCCTTGGACTGCAAAAGAGGGGCAGACACCAGATCTTTCAAGGCAAGTTTCATATTTTAAAATTCTGGGTCAGTTCTTTAATTAAAAAGTTATGCTTTTAAAAATGTTTCTAGTCAAATGCATTGCAGTACTGGGAGCTGGAGTACTGCTTTTTTTTGTCTGAAGCCTGTGTCATCTATCAAAACGTGCTGCATGAAAACAGCTGGATCTTGTGTTTGAGTCTGCATAACTGAACTGAATGTTTAAACTGTCTTTTTCCATCAAATGTGTGATTTAACAGTGCAGCTGTGGATGAATCTAGGACAGTCTCTGAACTGCAGATTTCTGTACTTGCCATTTGCAAAACACGAAGAAAAAGAAATGACAGGCTGCTGGCAGAAAAATGCAATGATACTACAATAAGCACAGTTCATTTTATGGACAGCAGGGCCTACCCTCAAAGAAAAGAACTGGGACTTATGTTGATTAATTCCTCTTGAAACGTGCATAGGAATCCAAGTATTCACTTCTCAAACATGTTGCATGCTGTTCTGTGTTTTTCTGGTCACTAACTAATATTAGAAGTGACAAACTGTGAAACCAAAGTTGCAGAAAAAGCATTGTATGTTTGCAAAAAAATTAAACCTGGGTGGGTCCATCCTGTAGTCTTTCCTTCTACAGAGCTTCCCATAGCCCTGTGTGTGTGTCTGTGTGCGTGCCCATGCACGTGGGCTCCTTGGTTGCTGTAAATGTCTCTGTCCCTTTTCTTTGGGATCTGTCAGGATGGTAGTCTGTACAATGTTCAGTTCTGCACTTGACTGAAAGCTTCAGAAGTTAAAAGCTTTCAGAAAAGTCTCAGAAAAACAACATCATACACACACATAACTGAAAACACATGAGAGATGAGAATAAGAGGACTAATGCAGCATATAGTAACATTTAGAAGCTTTCTCTCTTTTTAGCAGTATCAGAGAGGCTCAGCAAGAAAGGGACCCCTGTAATCCACAGGGCCTCTGTAAGAAACACAGCAACAGCTGAACAGTGCACGAGAGCTGAGGCTTCAGGGAAAACCTCCATGAAAAATAAAAGGAAGGGAAAGAAAAAGAAAAAAAAAACCCACAGTATTTTTTTTAAAGCTCTGTACAGATGTAATGACAATTTGATGAGTCCTTCTGCTTTTTTTGCTTTCATGCAAATTGATAGCCCACTCTTGGGAAAGGTCTACAGTGCTTATGAGCATCTTATTGTCTGCTTGAAGTTGTAATTTGACTGGAAAAGCTAAAAAAAGCAGCATTGTGGAAAAGGGAAAAGGTGTTTGACAATGTCAGCAATTATATGTTTCTGGAGGCACACACAATCAGAAGTAAGAACCGCAGGCAAGTTCACACTGTTAAGTAAAGTTGCAGTGGAACCACTGTAGTGACAGTACCAAGCACTCAAAACACACTAAGTTTTGCCTCCCAGAGTCATGAGACTGTTATAAAACTTCATGGGTTTTTTTCAGGCAATGATGGGCTGTTGTGATTTGCTTTCTGTTTTTTGAACTGCTGTTGGTTGTGTTCTAACAGTTTGCCCTGCAACCACAGGGATAATTCTTGTATTTTTACATGAAAGCTTCGGTTTCTTCAAGAAGGAAATTGGGAGCATGTCTTTTAAAAAAACAATCAACTGTGACAAGTCTTGCAGTAAAGTCACAAACACTGAAACCATTTCTATTATGATGATGTCACTTATTGTGAATAAGAAGACTCTGCTGCACTTGGGTTTTGATTGCTCTCTAAGGTTTCACATATATAAACCTTTCATTCCTCTGTTGTGTCAGTTCTGCTCTAATGCTGGAGAGGACACCTGGTCTAGCCAGATATGGTGTAGCTGGTGTTGCCTCTGTTGCCCTACTGGCTGTCAATATGGAAATGGATTCACTGCAGCACTAATGTGGATGAACATCTGAGCTTAAGCTGCTGTAGGGGGTGAGCAGTTACTGTGCAAAACCAGTCACAGGCACTGAGTGCACTGTGAGGGCTTCTGAGGACTCGTCCCCTGAAATTTATGAGTGTGGTAAACAGAAGTGCTCTGTGACCATTCCCTAGCCTGTTGTGAAAGAATTTGTCTTTCCTTCCTATCTCATCAGGGCACGCACTGGAAGATGTTGGAGGGCTATTGGCCACATTGAACAGTTTTGTGTTCACATTCACTGCAGAGCAAGGGGATTAAGAGCCCCTCACTGAAGGTTTCACTCAAGAATTCACAACCTATGACAAGCCAGGGAGGGTGAACTGAACTACTGAACTACCCCAAATGTAACACAGTTGTAGATTTCTTGTGGGGGGAAACACACCAAATTAGAAAGCATGAGTTAATTCTGCAGCTAAGAAGTTAATTCTGCAGCTTGGGAAGAAATTCTGGTGAACATATTATACACTTTATTTATGCAGCTCCTCTGTTGTGGGATTGCTGTGTAAGTAGCAGAATAGTGAGCAAATTATAGAGAAAAACTTTTGTTGATAGGCCCTGAAAGAGTACTTTGAACCTGGCTGTACAACGGAGTACTCTCATCTGTGTGTTTTGGTCTAGAGCATGTTTGGTCTGGATCTCAGTTGTCCTGAAACAAATATGGTTGTTTACACCTGTGATAAGTAAGTGAAGGAGGGTTTAAGACAGCACTGCTGTCATATGATAGCATTTCACACCCATGGCTGTAACAAGTATAAGTGACTGTACAAGATGCAGGACAAGGGATAATCAGGGTGGTTGTTATTAGGTCCAAGACACAATGTTTGTCAAGATTCTGAGCTTGTCTACTCTTGAAAATATTAATTACTAGAAGTGTAGAATAAAGCCCTCCATGGAAATGCAGCAAAAAGACCCCTTTACAAAATAGCTTTTTTGTAAGGGTTCAGCCTTACACATGCAACAGTGAGTTTGGTCTGGGGATGTGGGTGATAACCCATCCTAATCAGTGAAAATCATTTGTTGTGAGGCCGTGAATGAATCTGTCACTAAGTTTCTCCCTTAAACACAGTAGGGTTTGGGAGCGTGCAATGTGACCGGCAGTTTTCTAATAGAGAAGATAAATTCCATATAATATTTGTGAGAGAATACCTTTGTGATTGTAACAACCTACATTAAATTAAATAAGCTATGATGCAAAAGGTTAGGAGTTCTGCCCTTGTATTTTCTAGCTTTTTGCCAGCATGATTTTTTCAACTCTGAGCCAGCAAGCAAAGCCTTTCAGTGGAACCCAAAACACATTTGCTTACCGTGTGTAGACAAGACATCAGAGAAAGGTTTGCAATCTTTTGATCAGCAGTACAGCAGTCTGAAAGTTCACAAGGTGAGAAGCACTTCTCACCAAGAATATACACTGCAAACTGTATTTAGAAATAACATTTTTAATTAAAAACAGCATTTCTGATCCTGTTGGCAGTAGCTATGGGGTATAAGTGACGATATCTTTTCTGACGGGAGATGTTTGGGATCCTGATGCAAGAGACTGCAAACCAGTCTTAAGCCTGCTTAAATAATCAGATTAAGAACTTCCCTTCTTAGGCATACATTTCAGAAGCAGCACGTGTGAGTCTGGCACAGAGCACTCATTATTGCCAGTAACAGAGGTGACACCAAGGGCTTTCCTATGTTATGGAAACTGGTAAAGATGTAGATACAGACCCTGTGTAGATTCTGGCTGTGGTTTCACAGGATGCTATTTTTGGAGGCATAACCAACTTTAAAAGTTCCGACTCCTTCTAATTCTCAGAACCTATTCCTGTCTTCGTACTTCAGTTATCCCTCTCCTGTGCTGCCACAATCCTTTAGGATCCAGGTGAAAAAAGCCAAATACTTCTATTTAGCATGATTTTCCTGATCTGCTTTGCAACACAGCCCCCTCAATAGTGATAAAGCACTTGTGACAGGTGGTGAACTGTGGCATGAATGTGGCAATGTCATTAGGAGTGGGTTTAGGTGTGAGCAGATCATCTTCCTCCAGGTTCATACTGGAGGCCTGGCCTTGCAAGAATGGATACTATTGGGGAAAGCCTGTTGTTACAAAACCCACCATGATCGCCTTGAAACTGGTGCTTGCAGCCCTAGCCCTGGAAGTTATTGAACAGGAATACCTTGCTTGGCTGTACCGAACCCCAAGTTAATCTTACCCAATCTAAGAAAACGAACTGTGGATGTGTTGCTCCTTTATGCTCTTTCTGTGAATATAAGAATCAACTTGCTGCCATACCCTTTCTGATAAAAATCCTGCTTCTGCCAGGCTGTCAGCATCACCTCTATAGTGAACAATAGGCATTAGTAACATCACCACAACAGGGTCATTGCTGCCCAGCTTCAGACATTGCCTGTGCTGAAATTACTACAGAAAGCCTCACGCTGTGAAAAACAGGGTACCTGCCTGGGATCTTAAACTAAAACTCTTGCATTTAGGAGCAGATGGGCCTGTGGCTGGGATTTCTGTCTCTGCTGGTGTCCTGTGGAAACAAAGGGACCAGGACAAGTATGTCTGCCCTTGCTACAGATGTGTGTGGCTCAGCATCTTGCTGTGGTCCAGGTAAGTTTGCATAAGAGGCAGAGGGATATCTCTCTGGCATGATGCAACGCCAGAGGCAGGGACACTTCTGGGGAAGAGGGATCATTGTAGCCTCATTTACTTACCCATATGGGCTCCCTACATGTCCCAGCCAGTGGAAAGGAGCAGAGAGGCAGCAGCAGGATCTGGCTGCCCCATCAGCATCACTGTGCAAACACACTATGGCCTCTGCAGGTCTCAGCTCTTGCTGTCACCACAGCCCCTGTGTGGTGAGAGGAGCTTTGTTTGCTCATCCTCCCCAAAATTTGGATGCTGACTTGGTGGTTTCATTGTTCTGGTGCCCAAGTACCTGTCAACAGGCATGGCCCCTCTGGCTTGCTCCCCAAGCAAGGGCCACCCAGACCTGGATGTGCATCAGCCAGGCAGTTCCTGAAGGAAAGGTCAATATACATCCTTGCCAGTGAGACTGTAGTTTATTTTATGCTGCTGGTTTGTCTCGCCACTTGTGATGCCACATAGCTCAGTGAAAACTAGAAAGCAGGCTGAGTGGGGTAAAGAAAAGAAGCAGGGCAGGATCTTACATGTTACACTTGCTTCTTCATTGATCTTAGCGCATCTTATCTTGCCAAAACTAAAGTAAAATGCAATGCTGAGTGGCTCTGAACATCTTGTCACTGTTGGGCTTGTACAGAAATTATAATTGCTAATGGGTTATGAAGTTTTAGAAGGGGGTAGTGGAAATGCCCCCCATTTTAAAGAAAGGCATTTTGGGTTCTTTTTTCATCTCTCACTTCAGCGCAGCCACTGGTCCATTGCTGGCATTCAGTGTCACCATCTTTAGGGTGAATTCATCTCACTTCTGTCACTGTAAATTAGATATATGTTTATTCCGTTCAGTTCCTAGGCTCAATTCAGAAAAGCTACAATAGTCAGAGAGAAACCTGAAGCCCTCTTTGCTCCTTTGGAGTGTGTCACCATAAATCATCCCAGCTAAAAGGCCATATGCCACTTCATGCTACATTCTCTCAGTTAATAAAATGCGCTAGATTTTAATGCCTCAGGGCAAAAAGATGAGTCTTATGGATCATGCTTCATCTATTTCAAAACACCAGGTAAACAGATACTTCTGCATAAATGATGATTGCTTTAACTTAGTTCACACTAAGGAGGCACTGAAGAAAAGGTTAAAATATTTTTTGACTGCTCTCCAGTGGTTTCAGCCACTGGATTAAAAATAATCAACAAATCAGGATATTCAATTAAAATCATGAAAATTTTCAAATTCATAACCAGAATTTCCACCACGCCCTAAACACAGACACAGATTTACAAATCTAGGAGTGTTTCCCTTAGGTTTCTTTAAGCCTTTCATATTCAACTTTTCAAGCTATCCTTTACAAAAGGTAGAAAAGTTATTTCATCAAAAAGGGCGGAAGAGAACCAAAATCTCCATTTAACCACGAGACTTGAAAAACTGACACTTAAAAAGTAACTTTTCAAATCAGCCAATAGTTCCAGAGCTATGATAAAATTGCAAGGTTTGCCAGACATTATCAATGCAAATAATTTTTACATTTTTATCTGAAAGGTAATCAGGGCAGACCTTGTTTTTGTTTGATGCTATAGCAATACAGAAGAGGCCTTTTGCTGATTGAAAAGAATCTCCTAGAAGTGGTAGAAAATGTTATCTTGGGCATAATTTAAGGAGGACTTGGAGCTTTTTATTAGCTCAAGAAGAGCAGTCTAGGGTACAGGAGTGTTCACAGATAAGATTTCTCTTTCACTTATACACTAGCACAGAATGCAAAGTGAAAATTAATGTAGGTTCTTGTCCCTGAGCTATTAACCAAAATAAGAGACAGAGAACAATTAAACCATTCATCTAAATTCAGGATCCTAATGCACACCCATGGTCAATGGCACGTGTAAGTCCTTTGTTTCATCAGCATTCATTTTTTAAATGGCTTAATGCTGCCTCTGGTTGCCAAGTGCTAAAATATGAATCTTCACACTTCTGAGTCACTGATGTAACTAAACTGTGACTTTGGCATCAGAGAGTTTCCTGGGAGTAATGTAAGCTGGGGCCACAAAAACATCTGAGTCATGGTTTCCAGGGTAATTCAAGCCCACCTTTGTCAAAACTGAAAAAAACTCCCACACTCTCCCTCTTTGCCTCACCAGCAACCCCCAGCAACTCCCTTTGGTGGTAGTTGAGTGGTTGATGCTTCAGTTTTGGGCTTTTTGTTAGCCTGAAAATTACTTCCTGCTCCTGCCTCTTCTGACAGCATCAGCATGAGCTTCCACAAAGGCATTAAAATAATGTTTTCCTTAGATAAGCATATTCCTCTTGTCTGAAGATCCTCAATTGATGGATGTAGAGATGAGTGGGAATAGGAGCAGGTCTTGGGCAGTTTGGCCTCAGGTCTTGGGCCTGCCTGCTGTGAACACCTTGTGTCTCACAACCCCCATCTAAATCTGTGATGTAAAGGGTCATAGCTATATCCTCAGCCAGACCTTTTTAGAAGCAGCAGGTTGTAAATAAGAGAAGATGGAAGGTATAAATCAGTAGATCAAAATATTGTCTCTGGTGTCAGTGTAACGAGTTAACAACTCATTTTCTCCTAATAGGGAGGGGATATTTTGTTACGTTGAAACAAACTAGCAAAGCATCCTTCATCTTTCCTCCACATTCTTCAAACTTAGCTGAAAAGGAAAAAAAAATCTATAAAGTTGAAGTAAAGAGTTTTCCTTTCCTTTGTTTTTATTTTCTTAAGTCTCAGTTTCTAGATTCTTCTGGAATTTCCTGGGCTAGATAGACGCCTGTCTAGTTAACTTTGTGATAGGTTTTCTTTGCCTTAGAAGTCTAGAAAACCACTAGGAGGAAGGAGATAGGATGTGAAGATGCTAGGAGGTGTGTGTTATCCTTCCAAGGGCCTGTCAAACCTCACAGCTGGGATGCAACAGGTCCTTAGCTGTGCACACCATCTCCAGGGAACCCTTTCTTCTGGAACAGTTGCTGTTAGCAGCAGCTAAGACTGGAGCCACTGTGCCCTGCCTGGCAGCAGAGCAGGCTGTCATGCAGATGCTCTCCTTGAATCGAAGAATCATAGAATCACCAGGTTGGAAAAGACCCACCGGATCATCAAGTCCAAACATTCCTACCAATCACCAAACCATGTCCCTCAGGACCTTGTCCACCATCCTTTAAATGCCTCCAGGGAAGGTGAATCAACCACCATCTTGGGCAGCCTGTTCCAGTGCCCAATGACCCTTTCTGTGAAATTTTTTTCCTAATGTCTAGCCTAAATTTCCCCTGGCGGAGCTTGAGGCTATTCCCTCTTGTCCTGNACAGAAGGAGAATAACCTCCCTGGACCTGATGGTCACACCGTTTCTGATACAAGCCAGGATGCCATTGGCCTTCTTGGCCACCTGGGCACACTGATGACTCATGTTCAGTTGCTGTCAACCAACACCCCCAGGTCCTTCTCCTCCAAGCATCTTCCCAGCCAGATTTCTCCTAGTCTGTTGAACTGCATAGAGTTGTTGTGCCCCAAGTGCAGGACCCGGCATTTGGCCGTGTTAAACCTCATGCCGTTGGACTCAGCCCAGCGGTCCAGTCTGTTCAGAGGAGAAAGGGTAGACAAAAGCACCCCATTTCCCCTCTCCTTCCTGTCAGTCACAGCAAGTTCTCTGGATGAGGTACTCTCCCTGACTCTCATTGGAAGATTTCCTTTGGGAAAGCAGACTTTAAGTGTTCACTCTGTGACTGTCACTCTTGTGTAAAGCCTCTGTTTCTTTGGCAGGGCTATGGCTGCAGCCCAGCAAATTGACATTCCTATCAGGTAGGAAAATCAGGAAGCAAAATGTTTTCAAAGTAACTTCTCTCCTCAACCAAAGATCTATAAGTGTCATTAGCAATTAAAAAACTATTCACTGTGTACAATACATCAGTTATTATTTCTTCCACTTTTTTCACACATGCCATGTTAATGATACCTGCTTACAAAAAGATAATGAGACTAATCTCACCAAGTTTCTCTCCAACAAGTCAGGCATAAAATGATGCTATTAGTACCAAAACTATGTAAATAATTGTGCAGTTACTCTTTATTAGGATTGATATTTTCATCAGAGTCTAAAATTAATTGTGCTATTTTCAGGAATTAACCAATAATCCAAAACTACTAGAGGCCTTTCTGGGGATCTTTGCCCTGCTACTATTGTTTTCATTTGAGTCTTGCAGAGTAAGTGACTGTAGAGAGAAAACAAAAATTTGTGTGATTCATCACACTGAAAACAGCCCATGGAGTCATCTGTATTCTGCAGAGGGTTATGTGCAGCCTTGATGACTTGAGCTAGACCATGCAGAGATCTGGTTTCATAATATTAAACACAAGATAAGGACCAAGGGATTCAATAAATCTTTCTCCAGGACAACTTTCTAAAGAATACAGGTAAGCCTGGAGAGGTCCTTTACTGAGGCCTTCAGTGGTCTAAATAAATCAGTATCACTCCTTTTCTTCCTGCTGTCCTAAGGACAGCAGTTAAACCCTTTTTTTGGTATGCCTTGCTTCAGTCAGTTAATTTATTAAAAAAAAAACCCCAAACAACCAAATGAATAAAACCCAAAGCAGCAGCATATTTAAAGGGAACAATTATTTTGGGAGATACCTTTGATATTTTCTATGGTCCGTGACATCTACACCATTGCCTGGGCTAAGGACACCAGTCAATATTATATTTTTCACTAATGCTGAACAAAATTTGTCTAAAATCAAAGTATTTCTCTGTGAGGGCAAGCTATACACCAGAATTTTCCTTTCTGTTTTGATTGGTGGTAAATTGTAAAACAGATAGACTGATGGCTCAATTAAACTGATTAAACAACTAAAAGAAGACAAAGTATCACCTCTATTTAGGCTGGAAATTAAGTTATTCAGAATCTTCTGTGAACTTGAGACTGAGGCCCCAGATTTGCTAGACAGTTAAAAGTCTTTGGCTGGAGGTGCTGGGCTTTGGCTACAATCAAAAGCGGTACAGGAGAGCACCTGGAGAACAGTGGCAGCATCTTTCCCTTAAATGGGGTTGGACATTTGCAGGAATGGCCTCAAGCTCCTCCAGGGGAAGTTCAGGCTTGACATCAGGAAAAAAATTCTCACTGAAAGGACCATCGGCCACTGGCAGCGGCTACCCAGGGGGGTGGTTGAGTCACCTTCCCTGGAGGCGTTTATAGGATGGGTGGATGAGGTGCTGAGGGGCATGGTTTAGTGATTGATAGGAATGGTTGGACTTGATGATCTAGTGCGTCTTTTCCAGCCTGGTGATTCTGTAATTCTGTGATCTCATGGGAAAAAAAATAGAGGGAGTCTTCCTATTACCCTGAAACTTTCCTCTTGGTTAGCACCATGGAACTGCATGAGAAGGTGAGTTTGTTTGCATAGCTGCTGGAAAAACAGCTCACACTGAGACAATATGTGGAATATTTCAAAGTGGAATATTTTGATTTAAGATAAAGTACAGTTAAGTTTCATCTAAGCAGTTGTGGTTTTTGAAAGTTATAATGTCCCTCTGAGAGCATATTTTCCTTAAAACGGTGTTTTTCAGGCACCATCCTTTCTTTGAAAATGATAAAGTATTATGTGAGGAATGATTTTTGCTAAACAGACCTCTCCTCTTCTGTAATCACCTCTGTTTGGAATCCTAACTAATGTGAAAAGCAACGACACGTTGAGAACTGGAGCCAGCTCCAAATTAAGTTTTGGCTATTGCAAAATTTAATAACATTAAAATTAGACCTTGGAAAGCAATAGAATATGCATAAGATTTCTGGGAAAATTTATCCTTGTGCATGGAAGTGGGAAATACACTCTGTAACCAAATTCTGTCTCGTGACTGATGGAGATTGCTCCCTCGTGTTGCTCAAGCCTGATAAAGGCTGCTCGCTTTCTAAAACTACAAAACGAGTCTTAGAGAGTTTTATTTGCGGATATTTTCGGTATGGACACGCACGGAGCCTGTGCTGACGCTTGTCCCAAGCCCTTCGACGTGTGGCTCTGCCGTCGCTTCCCGCTCCAGCCTCCTGCTCTTTTGGGAGCTCCTTGCATTTAAATGGCCCTGACTCCGCTTTGAAGTTAATATTTCTCTGAGGGGAATGAAGTGATGTACTTACGGCTTCAATTGTTTGCTTGGTGGCGGTTGTTTGCAGGGGCAGCTTAGCGGGGAAGTGGAATCCGGGGAGTTTTCCATCTGCAGTAATAACCCCCAGCGCTTCGACAGCCTCCCCCCGTCTTCAAAGACCTGGGCAAATACGAGCCGATTAATCACGCTGATGAGTGCCTGATAGGCCACCGGTTTGAAAAAGAAAGCGTTTTGTTCTGTACGAAACAAACGGTAATGAGGAGCTATTAAAAACACAATATCCATTTACTCCCCCAGCGCCTAAATGGACTGAAGCTTCGAATAACTTGCAGGCGAAACCAAAGGTGCTTAAATCGGTGATTGAAGGAGCGCTTTTCCCTCTCCCAGCACCCCCAATGTCAGACTATTTTTCTCATTGTCTTTACATCGTTCCCTAGAATTTGGAAATTAAGACCGTATAGTGAAAAAAACCAAAACAAAACACACAAAAAAAACCCCAACCCATAAAACCAAACAGCCCAGGAATTCAGCTTCTTATCCACCTGGCTGTTAAGGTAATCACTGGTAAAATGCACTGTTGTTTTGAGGGGAGAGCCAGACGGGCTGGAACAATAGCAGTGCATATAAACTTTCCCCATTCACCTCAAAGGGCTTCGGTTCTAACACCTCATTAAGATGGTCTAAAAGCTAAAGCTGCCGTTTTGTTGTTGATTATCATATCAGAAACATTCACCTAGCATATTTAATTAGTACAACTACAAGCCTTGGCATGTCTTGGTGGAAGAGTAGGTTTCAAATTCAGGCTATCTAAATACTGGAGTCATGAGTCAAGTGCTCCTTTAGGCTGATGGTCCACAGCTGGCTTTGTCAATGTTTTGTAAGCCTTCTCAACCTTTTATTTTGTTATTATTATTGTTCCATAAACCTAATTTTATTTTTATCCCATGTTGAATTCGTACTCACGTAATTCTTGCCATTAGAATCACCCCTGCAAGAATTAGTGATTAACTTTTTCATGCTGCTAGGTGTGATGTATAATTTGGAACAGTGAATTGCCTCCTCTCTCTCTTTCCTTTCGGAGACTCATTGCTATAGGTACTGTTAATTTCTTCGTCCACGTATTGTTAGTGTGATTTCAGCTCAGTTAAAATGAGGTTTTATTGGCATGACTAGCTACGCAAACGTCAATGAAGTGTTAAGGAGAAAAGAATCATGCTGCTCTGAGTATGAACCAATAGTGAGTGACACAAAGTCACAGAGCTGGACCCTAGTCAGTCCCCAGCTCTGTGGACTTGCTGGGGACCAGCCTGAGGCAGTTCAGCTGTGAATGCAGAACTGAGCCCAGCAGTACTGGGATCTAAGGTGGAGAGGGGAAAAGATGTGTTGAGCAAGGAAAATGCCAGGTGGCCTGTAACACCTGCACTGTAGCTTGTGAATCCCCTGAATGGCAGTGAGATACTATCAACGTCAGTGAGTTACAAATGCCTAGGTAGACAGTTTAGGAGACTGAAATTCATTAGTTGCCTTTAAATAACCAGATGAACAGATAAGATCTCTACCCCACTTACTTTGCCTATCCCATAAGCACTCTCATTCTAGCTAGCCTGCCCATCTGCATTTCTACAGAACAACACATCTAAGCTAGGATCTTGATGATGTCTGAGGGAAACTGTGTATGATAATATTAGATTTTTACCACAATAGATTGCCTTTTTCTCTGCTTGCATCCCCAAATTATTTAGTTTGCATTCAAATACATGTAGTGCATTAGCTCTACCTGTTAATGGCACTTGCTTAAATTCAAACACACCCCCTCTGGCTCAGAGAATCCTCCACACTCTGCATTGCTGGAGAAAGACTGGCTGTTTTGTGATGCTTATACGCTACCTTAGGTAACCACTGCTGCCACCACTGGAGGGGAGACACTGGGCTCAGTAGATGTAGGTCTGAGCTGATAAAACCATCCTTAGATTTTGTGTCATGGTGACTAGCACAAGTGAACGAACAGTCTTGTCTATTTGCTATTGAGGTTAGTCATGTTCGGCTAATACCAATTTGACCATGCCAGCTCCTGCCTAGACTGAGTGTTTGAAACAATGGGGTTGTTCTTGGGGTTGTGCTCCAGCACAAGCTTTTCCCCATCTAAAGATATTGCAGCCACCTGTTGTTAGCACTGGCTAGTTTATCTATCGTAAACAGAAAGTAATTCTATTCAATCTAATTGTCAGCTTGTCTGTTGACTCTGCTAACAGAGAAACAAAATAGTGTCAGTTACCAAGAATATTTTCAGGGTGGAAAAGTAGAAGGGGGAGGAATAAAGCAGATACTTGAGGTTCTGTACAGGGAACACTAATCCCTCTGACATTGTGCATAAACCAAGCTTCAAATGCAAATAATCTTGCATGTAGCTGTTTTCTTACAGTGGAAGATTGCATCTTGACCAGGATATTCCATCTTCCTTTTCTCACAGGGACCGTATCAACCAAACCCAAAAGAAAATCTGCTAATATGTTAGCTGTTGTCAAGGTCTTATATTTTGCATTTTTCCAGCTCACAGTGACTGACTAGAGGCTGGAGCTTAAGCAATTGAGCACACATCCATCCACAGGCATAGTTGTGAAAATTTACATGATGTGGCTCCTCTGCAAAGTGCCACTGACATGAGTCTTGTTTGAACTGAGTAATGTGATGGTTGTGCACCTGAAATGAATTCTGCTGAAGTGAACTCTTTTCTTACCTGAAAATATTCCTTCAAGCTTGACCACATCTACTGTGCAGTTTTCTCTGCACTGTAAGACAGAATTTTATCTATTGGACTTAAGTAGTAAAGCAGTATAGTGAGTAGCTTACTGCAAGCATAAAGTGAATGGAAAAAAGGCCCAAACAAGCCAAGAAACTTGGTTTCTCTAGCCAGCTGCTGTCATAGAGTTTGGAGTTCACCTGTGACAGCGATTGTTGAGGAACAATCCAGGAGGACTTTTCTTCTTACTGCATTTGTTTTCACTTAACCCCCACAGACCTTGAAAGGAAGTTAAAAAGAACAAGCACTTTCAACTAAGACTTTCATACACAAGGGGTTTTAGGACTGATCCAAAGTATGGTAAAACCATGCTTAGACTAGTTCCTACTCATTAACACTTGAGGCACAAATTTCTAGTCCTTACTCACGTTGGGGAGAACCTGTGTGAGTAATGCCTTGTTTGACTAGATGATGTCCTTGGGTACTTCAGTATTCATCGTTGTGACTAAGGGTTACAGTCACGTCCCCAAACACTGAGGAAAGAATCTGGTATTCTTAATATTTCAGTCGTGTGTACGACCTTTGTAGAATTAAAGATGACCAATTACTAGTCCTGCAACAATAACAATTTCCAGTTTGTAGGTGATTTGTAAGAAATTGCTTCTCTCATGGGGAATTTCCATTCCTCATGCACTAATGTATGGATTTCTTAATCTAATCTGAGAAGAAAAACTGTTCAAACTGTTTTAGGAACATTTAGACTATCACATTAATTTATAACCTAATAACAAAGCAAGAAGTATGGGGAAGTATAATGCAGGTAAGAGGGATTTAAGATACATCTTATATGATACAGAACGTAACTCAGAGGTAGGTAAACATGTAGATACAGTTTGTTGAGGGCAGGAGTAAGATCAGCAGAGGAGAAAGATTTTTACACCCCACCTTTTTTGTATAATGACTTCTTGTAAAAGAGGGAAGGACTAAATTTGCAGAGAAACAAAAGAGAAACTAGACTGAGCAACAACATGGAGAGGAAGGAGAGCTTTGTGGTTATAACACTCAACAAGGACCCGCTCAGAAGATCTGGGTTCACTTTCTTGGTCTCCCAGAGGTTTCTCGCCTTTGGGCAAGTCACTTACATCTATATTCTTTCTTTGTGCAAAAAAAGTGGGATGCCTTGTTTGGACGGAAATCTTTTCTGGCCTGGGTTTGTCTCTTTACCTTTGTGTACCTGTTACATATAGCACAGTTATTTTATAAATAACATCCTAACATCCTTAGAGAGCTTTGATAAACTTCTATGTACTTTTATAGAATTCTGGCTATAGATTTGCTTTCAGTCAGTAACTATCTGATGGTGTCATTTCTCCCAAGCCCTCAATACTGTCTCATGAAAACGGAGAAAATCCACAGAAGGGGATCCAACCTAAAGCAGATCAAGAAACAGAGAAAGCAGAGTAACTACAAATCTATCAGCAAATATATACTGTTCGGTTTTTTGTTTTGCAAGGGATGGCTCATTTATGCTTCATCTGCGCTCCCTGGACCAGTTTTTTCTAGATACTGATACAAGCCTTACTGTTGAAACACACTGTTAAGTTGTAGAAAGGAAAGCAACATCCTTCTGTAATGAACAGGTGGAACTGAAGCACAGACTGCATTCAAACTCAAATCACCTGGGAACTTGGCATAAAACCAAGAACGCTCTCCAGTCAGTGAGTTACTTAGTTTATTAAAAGTAGGCTTCAGCTCACCTAACATTAGACAAGAGGCTAAAGACTTCAGTTGCAGTAGGGGCCCTCTGTGAGTGAAGGAAGAAGTAATTTTACTCAACGCCTAAATCACCAGTGCTGGAGGAGTGTGCCTCTTTCCATTGAATATGCGAAGAACCTCAATGAGATGTTTGAAGTTATGTAAGTATGTTGGTACATCATTTAACTTTTCATTATGTAATCCTCTTTTCCTCAGAAACATTCTTTGCCATGAAGCAGTGGTGTTAAATACCCCAATCTTGCCTTAGATGTTGATGAGGTTTTTTTCTTTTTGACAGTTTAAATTACTGTTCTACTTTAAACCATTTGTCAAATCCTAGCCAAGAGACATTCTGAACTCATAATTCTAAGCTACTGAAGGAAAAAAAGACCTTAAATACTTGATTTTTTAATTTTTTTTTCTTCACATAAGAATCCTAAAATACTCTGTTCCAGGCTGGGAATTATAAACATGTTGACTCTGTGAAGTTGCTTTAAAATTCATTAATTGTTAACAAAAATAGCGTGGCAGGAAAAACTTAACAGTGACAGAGAAAGCACTTGACCTGATGTTACCAATATGAGGTGGGAGTAGGGCAGAAGAAATGAAGCTGGATGCTGTGCACTGTCTCATGCCTCTGCTGTGTTCTGTAGAGTTCTCTTGGTTTCAAGGTAGTTTAGTGTTGATACTTCCCACTTCTTGGGGGTTTTTTTTAAATGGTTTTAGTTAAACTGCAGTCCATGTGTTATCAAAAGAATTTCAAATAATTTTCACTTTGTGGCATTTTGAATCACTGGGGGGGTATTTTTTCAGTAGTGTGTAGCCACTCCATTAAAAGAAACACTATACGGTATTACAGTATTATACTTTGGTGTAGCCCTTGATGTAACTTTCTTCTTCCACTGGACTGGGCTCACTGCTGTTTGAGATCACTATGCAAAATAGAAGAAGAAATCAGCTCACTATGGAAATAATTATATCAATTAGGAAAGCTCCTTGATAATGGAAAAAACCATGATAAGGGAGACCTAAAATATTTTAAATTATTTCTTGGAAAGGTGAACTGATTGTACAAAAATTGTAAGGAAAAGCAGAACCAAATAAATTGTGGGGAGAAAGAAGAGTGAAAATGGGGAAATATCCAGTATGTTTACAGGAATAATGTATTCCTGATGACAGTAACCTTAGTTGTTAGCTATGGCAAGAATTAGTAAAATAGCACAATTTCATTTTATGTATAATGCACAGCATTTTCCTTTTTATTAAACAGAGATTTTTCTGACTAATGCTGAGGATCAGAATAGTAGCAAATAAGACAGCAAACTTATCTCTATATTGATACTATAAGAGGCAGGCTAAAACATCTTGGCTTCAATGACTTTTCTGTACTCTTAATCCCTGTAGGCAACAGTACTACATGCAGCCTATATTTTTGTTTCAGCCCAGGCTGAAAACGTATTCCCTTGAACTCATCTTTAAGTGCATCCTTAATTGACGTAATTTACTGGTAATATTAACTGAAAACCCTTTTCCACATTCTGCAGAACACTTATAAACAATATGTTTTTCATTTGTATGTGAACAGTCTCTTTGTTGTCCCAAGTGTAGCTTCATAATGGAGCTAACTGTGGGCACCTGTGACCTTCATCTGGGTATGGGCTGAACATTGCTCATATAGGAACAATGACACCAAGAAACCTGGACAAACTATTCACTTCTCTCTGGTGTTGCAAGGGATCTGTTTGGTCCTGTGGGGCTAATCCCATGCTTCCTGGCCCTGCAGGAACCTGACCTACTTGGGAAACTTTGCTAACAAACTGCCATAAAACATGCCTAGTGTTGACACAGGGGGAATGTCGTGGAAAGGTGCTGGAGGGCTGTTAGCGTTCCAGTGGGTTAAGAGCCAACCTTACTGCAAAGTGAGCAGGTTGCTAACTCAGCTGAGGAAAGCGAAAGCAGCTTTAAATTTTTGAGCGTCATTGCTAGCTGGAAACACCAAAAACATAGCTAAGTTCAAGTCAGAGCTTTCTGTGTTTTGAAGGGGCTGCATGGGGGCCAAAAATGGAGTACTAGACTTGTTTAGTTCTGCAACTAAAATACGTGAATAACATGCAATGAAAACCCTGAATGGAGCCCTCAATGATCTAAAGCATCTTCTGCCCCCTAGGATAGTTCAAGAAGAAAAAGATCTAATCCAAAGGATTTTACTAAAGACACGAGGAACAGAAAAGGGAAACCAAAGTCACTCTGCAAGCATTGCCACATGATTCATCTAGGGGAAAACAGAGTGTCATGTCAATGCTTTGTTTAATTTAAGAGGCAAAAAACCCAGAGGAAAACCTTGCCTGTGTTCCTCTGGTGGTAAAGTTGATATATCTTGGTTCATGTCATGTCTAAACATGTTTCTGATAAGGTTTCTCTGACAAGTGTGAACTGGATTTTTGGTTGAGTTTGGGTTGGTTGTTTTTTTTTTTTTTGAGAACTGTGTTAATAAAAGCCTATCAATGAGTCTGTTCTTATTAGACTGATTCCAAAGGATAGTAAATCTAGTCACAGGTTTCCTAGTATGAGATTCATGTGTTGTGCTCACTCTGCAAGGTTTAATTTATTCAAATAGTGTTGAAGGAAACTATCCTGGCAGGCTTTACATGAGATCAGGTATAGTCTGTCATGTTGCGACCAGTGTGGAATCACAGCTAGCACTAGCATCAATGTACCATGTACCCTGGCATCCTTTAAATTTACCATGGGATAAAGGTATAGATGCACACAGCTGGTGAGGACTAGCTGGTGAGCTTTAAGTCCATGTTATAGTATGGACTTACTATTTCATATGCCTGTGTATCACAACATGTTATTTGTGTGTGTCCACACACCAAATTTCTACTGCACTTTAAATCAATATATGAATTTTAACATGTAGTTTAAAAGATCTGAAAAGCTGGACAAACCTTGCCCTAAGGAAGGGCTATTTTAAGTTGATGGAAGTCAATGTGAAGCAACTTTACCTCCAAACACAGCCTGAGCATACTTCACACTAGAATACTATACACTATTCTACTGCCTACATGGGGAGAAGATGAAAGAGGCTGGATAAAGCACCTTCTAGTGAAACACTTTAAAGTCAATATTTTAACAAAAGAAAAATCAAGAGCTACTTTTAGTTCCTATTTCTAGAAGTCTTTAACCTAACAGTCAAATGAACAAAAAGATTCAGTGACTGAAAAGGAAAGCTAAGAACACTCCCTCTAGAAATAAGATTCATTGGTTGGATGGTTGAATTGTGAAGAAGATAAATGACTGGTGGAAACCACCAGCAGCAGTTGTGGAGCTTAAGATGTCTTCATACCAAGGCTAAATGTCTCTTTAGAAGATTTGTTTATTCAAATGCATGTTCCTGGGGTCAATTTAGATATAACACTGTTAGACTCTGAACAATATTATATAGAAAGTCAGTTCATGTGGCAGGCTAGCCTTAAAAATCTATAAATAATCTATACTAAATACTTGTCATTTAGGTGAATAGCCTTATACTAACTTCAGAATAATGCAGACCTGTGTGCAGATAGGCATAAGCCACTTTGATTACGTGAAAAGATCTCATGAGAATGTTTACTTCAGAGTGGGGTTTGATCTGTGCCCCTCTGTACTTCTGCCACAACAGAGTCTAAATTCTTATCTACTGCATGAAAACTTAAACAGCTGGATTAACTCTGGCTGGCAAGATACGAAGAATTAGCACGATAGCTTGTATAGCTGTGACCGTTTTAAGACTATATGAATATGAGGGTAGATTTGGGAATCAATGTTTAATCTATTTGATTGACAAGTGTGTTACAGTTTTCTGTGACCATGTACAGACATTCCTGGTCATTTTCCTCACAGGGATGCCTAGGAATTGCCTTCTGCTCCAATAGGAACTTGCTATTGTAAACCAGGGCATCACAGAGCATGTAACTGAATTTGGACCTGTAGGCACAGTGTTTCTCAGGATACTGTATATCAATTGTATGGCCTCTGCCATAATTTTAAGCAGATCAGGGACTATACTGTATCTCTGAGTCAGAAATTTTAGTGATAAAAATACTTTGTCTTCATCTGCACCATGATCTTATCCACTGTTATCAATGCAAGAAACCATATAATGATGAACAAGGGCCAGATGTTTGAACTGGGCAGTGAGAAACAGGCAAATTTTGTTTCTAGTTAGGAGCTTACAGTAGAAGTGAGAGTATTTTGCTTATTTGTGTCATTGCTCACTGTTGTTCCTTGAGGAGCTGACAGTACAGGCCCCTAACGCAAGCTGAGGACTTGCGTTTATGATTTCTTAATCACCATATTCTTCCTGTTCTGTAAAACACAAAATGTGATTTGATCTTATTTATGATCCTTCTCATGCCTTTTAAAGAAAGCAAACTCCTGGCAAAGGCCATGGAGATGGAAAATTACAATAATTAAGCCTGGAGAAGACAAAAGTGTGAATAAGACTTTCAGTAGAAGTGTGACTGAGACAGTGTTGAATATAGGGCAATACAGTGAAAGTGTTAATAAGCAGATTTACAAAGACAGAAAATGTGAGAAACAAAGGTAAGCTCAGGATCAAAAAGAGCAGATGGATTTCTTTCTTCAGACACAAAATTGCATCAAAGACTTAAAATCACCAACACAAAAGTTAATGACTTTTCCACAGTGGCCACTGGAAGGGTGAAATTGAAAAGATGAGTTAGAAAATAATAAGATTGATCCTTGCAACAAGGCAAGCAAAATCTGCTTAACTTAAAACACAGCTAATGGGTATATATCTGCTTGTAATAGAAATTTCCAAAGATGTCTGAGCAATGACAGAGTGGAAAGTTTCACCAACCCAGCAGATTTCCATGAAAAGTTTAATGTCTACAAAGTGACATCCTTTGATACAAGTCATTTTCTAAAAAAAAAAAAAAAATCCAGACAAAACATTCCTGACTAGCTCTTTTTTTCTGGATTTTAAAATATACTTGCTTTTTCTCATCCTTTTACGCTGCTTCAAGTCACAGTGAAGCTGCTGTGCTGTCTAGCAGTGTTGCCAAGGGCAGACTGTATCTTCAGCAACAAGGACATCAAGGCTGCCCTCACCTCCAACACTACTCTGTGCGTGCTTGGGGTTGTGCCGCTATGGCTTTGTGTCCAGGAATGCAATTACCCCAATAAGGTGCTAATACAGCATTACATATATTTATCAGTTTCCCAGTGTGGTTCATCACATTGCCTTACAAACAGTTTCCCAGTTGAGGAGACTGAGGAGAGATATGGAGCACAATTTCTGAGTTTATGAATAGCTTTTGCATAAAATGATTGCTTCTTCCAGCCACATACCTCATATTTTGTTGGATGTTTTTGCACCTAACCAGAATATCTGATTTTTTTCATCTAGCAGCAATACCTCCCAGTATATTCAGGCTAACTAAAGCTGATGACCAGCTGCTTTAATAGGTCAAAATAGTGCCTCAGAAGCTAGCTCGTAAGTGGATCAGACTGCTATATTTTGAAAAGATCACACACACTTGTGCAGAGCATACTGTTGTGAACAAAATGAGTGCTGGGTATCCAAGTTAAATTTGCTGCCCAATATCTGTCATCGTTCTTGGAGAGGAATCTGTTCCCTGGGGGTCTTTTTAACTGTGGTCATGATGTGGCTATCAAATCATGCTAATTGGTTAGGACATGAAACACTCCTGGGATATCCCAGATTTCCTTTAAGAGAGGGATTGTATGGGGAAAAGGAAGATTTAGAAGTCATTGCAAAATTAAGTTATGTGGGGTCTTGGAGATTGTTTTTACCCTCTCAGTTTCACCTGTCAAGGTTGGGAGTTTGACAGTCACATTTTCCTATTTTTAATTCATTTTTCTCTCCCCTGTTGCTGTGTGAAGCCACACAAATGGTGGGCAAAGCTGATGGTGCAGCTGGGGTGGGGGAACTTGAAATTGATGGTACATGAAGTGCTGCCAGATGCATGGCACGCACAAATGGAAACCTTTCTTCTAACAGTCCCCTCTTCCCCCGTCCCACCCTGAGGTTAATATTCAATGTTGCCTTTTATTGCTGTATGTAAAGATTCACCTGACAGAAAACAAGAAAACAAGCTTCAAGTTTTAACGGCACTTTTTTTTCAGGAAGCTTAGGTGGAGATCATAGAGGACGTATGTGGCCCTGACAAGTCCTTTAGACCTTGTCAATACAAGGTATCAACCCAGATAAAATCTAAAAGGTCTGTGTGGAGCCTCCTAAGATCCTTGTACCAAATTCAATAAAATAGGTTTCAGGTCAGAAAGGGACAAACAAGGAGCATCACACCATCAGAGCCTCAGTTGCCCATGCACCCCCTGCCTACCCAAGCAAGGAAGGAGAGGCTACTCCTGACATTGCAGAAGTGTAGCATATTGGAGGAAGAATGAATGAATTGTGGTTGAACAGAGTAAGAATGAGATAAACCTCTAAGTATGCTGTGTCAGATTATATTTGTCTTTGAGTTTAACCATGATGTTAGAATTCATAAAGGACAAACTTAGAGAAACATTCCATTTTAAGAGGGAAGGTGAAGCCAGTACCTTGCTGGTGTTAGAGTTCAGTACAAAGTGGTCAGCACCATTTCCCACAGGTTCCCTTCAAAATGTTGCACCTTGAGACCCAGCTCCATACTCACCCAAACCGTAGCAATATTTTAGTACACTTGCCACAATCTCTCCTCAATATATGGGACAGAAGGAACCTGCCTACTGCCCTTTCCAACTTCTGAGCTGCAGCAGTCCCACAGGTGTCTTGTACCAAACATTGTTGCATGTGGACGTGTGAGTTTTCCCAGAAAACAAGCAATTGTATAAATGAGTGTTTTCTGACTCCCTAGGATAGATTCATCTCCCCATGGATTTCCAGCAACTATGTCTTAATCTTAGAATGAGTTTGAAAAAAAAAAAAGTATTATTATGATAGTTACTTTAGAAGAAAAAAACCCCCAAAACTGAAAAAGAAGGCAAGCTCTAAGCTTCCTCTTGGAGGTCTACCTTCTGAAGCCTCCCTCCCTCCTTGAGCATAAATACAATCCCAGTCTGGTAACCAAGACTTTGTAGCTCGTTCTGACTTCATACAAATATCTAAGTGCAAAGCAACAGTTTTTTGGTTGTGTTGTTTGGGGTTTTTTTTGTGGATAGTTTATACCTGGATCTTCAGCATGCCACCTGCTAATTCCTTATATCTAAATTGGCCTTCATCATTTTCCCATAAGTTTATCAGTTATATCTACACTGTAGCTGTGGGATGTGCACCTAGAGGCAACAGGCAAATATAAATGCCATTTCCTGTTGAGTTTAGCTTAGCTATGATAAGTATGACCACAAAAATGTCTGCATTCTACATCAAAATAGTAACACTGAGTTTCCTATCTAACCCACAAAAGCCAGGAAATTCATAACATATTCTAGGTTAGAGTTTAAAAACATAAAAAAGAGGATTATAAAAAGAAGAAAAATAAAGTGGTACTATAAACATCAGTATTTGAATGTCAGAACAGGATTTCAGTCAAGTTGTATTAACAATAATTAAAAGGGTTGGAGTGGGACAGGCAGAAGGAAGGATTCCCAGTAACCATCCTAAAATACCATGCAGCATCTTGTACCTTACTCAGGAGATCTCTGAAATCAGTTGTTTTGCTGATAGGTGGACTGCAGAAGCAAACTCCTTGAAAGTCTCAGGACACTCCCAAGGCTGGACAGGGACAGCCCCAGGGAAAGCTGGTACTGCTTTGTTGGTTAAACTCTTAGCAAGGCACAGTTCCCACTTCTGTCTGTTATTTGTTTGATTTGACATTTTGTTGTTACAAGAGCTTAAAGATTTTTCTTCTCTTTCCAATTCTTTCTGTGGGGCTATTGACAGCCTTTGGTGCATACACATTTCCATTGTTTTCTCTGCTTAACCACTTAGTCAGATTTGCCCGTTTGTTTGTGGGTTCTTCAACTAGCAACTGAAGAGGTAATTTTACTATATACGTTTTTAATGTAGGAAAATGTGATGCAACATCACAAACATTATTAAGGGGGATCCAGAGACAGGCGTAATAACTAGGGCTACTGTTTAATTTATTTTTGAAATGGTTGATTTCAGCTGTTTCTCTTTCTTTAAGTGTTGTGAACAATAAGGAAGGCAGTGCTTTCCACTTTCTAATTATAAATAGAGAATCAACAAAATTCACAAGAGCTGAGCAGAAAAAGTATGAGGAAAGGGAGAAGAGAAAAAGACAGCCACAGCCCCTTCTTTCCAGCAGAAATAGAGATTTCCATGGGGTCAGCTCAACTAACTCAGTGTCCTGCACAATTTTCTCTGGGAGTGCTGGCCCGTCCCTGAGCTCATCCTGTGTAGGCATTACTGTTTGTGTTTTTTGAGGTGGGAACACGCCTGGAGACACCTGCCAGTGCTGGTCAGAGGTAGCACTAGGTGAGAATGTCAGATGATCTTGGAATGAAATCATCCCTACACAACTTGGTTGACCCTGACGTGAGAGGCAGCCTTGACCTGTGTCCACCTTGGTTTATGCAGCTGCAGCTATCATCTGGTTTACCTGTCAGAGAGGAACAACTCATCATCAGGTGGTGCTCCTTAATGCCAAAGTTATGGAGAAAGCACTATGAATTGTAGTGTCCTCAGTGACGGCTGGAATATCTTCAGCGGGTGACACTGAGGTTGCAGGAGGGCAGTGAGTATCTTGCCCTGAGATTTTCCACAAAAAGTGAGATTAGTGCTTTGAGAAAGTGGCAGAGGCACATAGCAGACTGAAAACTGTGTCCATTCTATTGTAGAAAAGTGACAAAGCTGGCAGGAAGGTTTTGAGGGTGCCCTAAATTGCCTCAGTTTTGTTTGCTCATTCTCAGTCTGTACAGAGCTTGAACGAGCCAGGGCATTTAGTCTCTGGTGTCAGCGTGATTTCTCAGCCTTGCTCTCTATTCTGATAAGGTTCAGGGGGGAACATGAGAGAAAGGTTTGTTTCTTTAATATGTTTGGGCATGTTTGCCTTTGCATATGTATATTAAGCATAAATGAATTAAACACAAATTTAGGGAAACCTCTAGTGACACTCATCTGATTAAACTGCTAAGATAGATATTGCAGGAAAAATACAGGTATGTGCCAGATTTTATGTTGTGTTGGACTTGTACACGCTGAAACAAAACCATGCACAACCACATCTATAGCTAAAACGAGTGAAAAAATTGTGACCTAAGGAGCTGATCTTTGAGAGTGCCAGCTGTGTGCCTGCCAGCATAAGATGCAAAGTAAAGCAGCAGTAAGTAGCGGAGGTACCAGGGGCGTACACAGTCATATGTTCCTCTTTTTAACCTCAGTAACCTCTTTTCTCCACTCATAGCCCACATACCTCCACCCTCACCCTGAAGAGCCAATGAGTATATGAAATGTTTTTTAGTTACATGGTTCATGATGACTAATGGAGACTTGGTTGAATAAACTAGTGGGCTTTTTTTTTAAGTTGGTGGTAAAAGTAAATTAAGAATTACTCACAAGCTGCAAACGGGGACTGTTTGAACTCAATATTGTAGAAATGAATTTTATGTGAATGGGTGAGCCAAAATGAAAATGATCATTTGGAATCAGTTTTAATAAGCAGAATTTAAATCTGAATACTGTAAGCCTGGTTTTGTTAAATGAATTATCAGGTGACTAGTTCTCGGAATTAAAGGAGGCAGGGAGAAGTGGACAAATTGGGGGGAAAAAATCAACAATAAAAAAATAATCTAAAAAATAAATAAAGAGTTTGCAGAGAAACATACCATGCTTTTTGAGGAATTATTCCTTTATGTTCATGTAAAAGCGGCCATGCTTTTTCTTTATGCATATTGCAATCTTTTTTTTTCATGTAAAAGATATGCTATATTCCTTCAAAAATGCTAAAATATAACATGATGAAGAGAAATGGGTAAATTGTAAAGATCTTTGAAACAAAGCAACTTCAGCTTTTTTCTTTTTTCTTTCCCCTCTCTGCCCCAAATCTCAATTATTTTTCTGATCAGTTTCAGCCTTTTGTTACTGGTAAAATTTTATGAAATAAAATTCACAGAAACCAAAGATCAGGCACTACATTGACTGTGTTATAAACCTTTGGGCTGTTTAATTAGTGTGAATGAGTGTGGATCTGCATTATGATAACCTGAGGATGCTAAAAGCCAGTAGGCATTGATTGTGATATGTAGACCCTAACACACCAAAATTTTCATTTCCAAGTTTAGGTTCTTTATTAGAATTTATATTTACATTTACCTCTAAAACAGTGCTTAGATTCCTGAGAAATCATATCAGAGTGAACACTTCCTTCTAACACCTTTCTTAAAAAGAGGTGCTGGCAGAGAAGGGAGGTAGGATGCGGACTACAAGCCTCAGAAACAAATTCACACTGAGGTTTGTATTACACTTTTCAGTATACTAATGGCAGCAGTTTGCAGTGAATGAGCGTCCTTAATTAGTAATGGCATCCAACTGATGACCTTTGGTTGTCAAATTGGCATTGAGCAGAAAGTTATCTCGGGTTCCATCACACCCTTCCAGGCTGTTGGCCTGGGGAGCGCAGTGCTGCTAAGAACTGTGTGCTCTTCCACTTTTGAGGCTCAGAGTTGTGTTTTTGATGTGTTCTTCAAATGCTGAGGTGACCTGGAAAAGGTCAGCATTTCTGGAAACCAGGCAGCAACTGCAGAGGGAAGGGACTTGCTGACTCGTTTCTGGGTACTGGGTGTCAACCCCCACGTCCCATCCAGCTTGGGCAGGCATCACTGCTCCCTGGAAAAGAGGAGGTGGAGGAGGCTTGCGGGCTGAAGCTGGCACCAGAGAATTGAGATTGCTGCGGGGAGAGACACTGAACTCTTGGCAAATAGGCTGGTGGTGGACGCAGCTTTGGCATAGCCAGAGTAGTCTGTGAGCAAGGATGGGCTCAATACGTGCTAGACAAAAGGGCTGGCAGGAGGCCAGGGGCTCTGTGAGGCAGCAGTGTGTGCTTGTCCTTGGGGGTGAGTGTCCTTGGCACAGGGCTGGAGGGACCCTGCCATTGTCAGTCTTCGCTTGATTGTCCTGTACAGGGCCTGGAGGGGGGTCTGTTGTGTGTTTTTTCTTTGTCATCATTTGTTTGCAACTTGAAGCAATCCTGTAGAGGGAAATTGCAGTGTTTGATTCTGGCAGCCCTAGCAGTGCATCCTCTGTTGTTCATCAGGATTTCCTTGTGTGTGTGGGAAACTGTGGAGAGAGGCCAAGCCAGTCATGGGTCCCCTTGCCTGGCACATCTGAAGCCCTGTGGTGTGCCCAGACCAAGGAGATATGGGACCACGGCTGGCCCTGGTCTGCCTAAACACTGCTCTGTAGCCAGGACTGGCTCCTTCCCCATGAAACCACCTTGCTGAATGGTCACTGGGGACGGCCAGGACTCCGCCAGCTGGGTGCAGATGAACCCAGGCTGCCCTAAGAGCTGCAAGGGCAGCAGAGGAGCAGCGTACCAGGGAGGTTGCATCTCACCACCCCTGTGTGGCCACCAAACACTTCATACCATGAAACGAGAGTTGGGGGTGGGGGGGGTGAAGCTGAGACCCAGCTATGGGTCATCTGCCAGGTACGAGCCTTTATGGTGGCTCTGCTCATCCCTGGCTTTATACCCACAAAAGGGACACGGTCCTGCTAGGAGCAACTTTTGGTGCAGAAAAAGGGCCCCATGGGAAAAGCCAACGCTTCCACATGGCCAAAATGGCACACACTGGTGCTCTGGATCTGCTGTGGGACCATATTGTCCCGCTGAATGCCCATGGAGTGCTCCAGCCCTATCTAGAACTTCTGGGATGCTGAGGTTACCATTCATGGCCCAAAACCCCTATCTCCTGAACATCAGCTCATTCCTGACAAGGAGGAGAGCTGCAGGGCACCTCATGGTTGAAAGAACACACCATATTGCTGCATGTGGCTGCAGTCCCCATTGCAGTCGGGTGGTCATAGGTGCCAATCCCGTTTGTATCAAGTGGCACAGACCCTTTTCTTGGGCTCACGAAGGAAGTGTGTTGTCATGCAAGAGTGTTGAAAATGGTCACATCCTGAGAAGTACGCGCTACTTTCCAGTTTGCAAGCAGCAGGGACCTCTCGGTGGTTTGCACCTCTGCAGTTATTTTTGAAAACATTTTGATATGCTGCCAGTTTAAAGAAATGTGTTTTGATCAGCTGTCTGCTCTTTTTGACTCTGGGAATTTTAACATATACATCAAAAAATTCAAAACAACCAATCTTGCAAGTTTTCCTCAAGATGTAGGCTTTGCCTTGACTGGCTTTATGTTTTCCAAGGCAACTACTTCACTGATTTCACTATCTTTTGAGACAAAAATTTGTGGAAGCAGCTAGTTCCTAGCTCGGGCTTTTCAAATTCAGATTCTAACTTAATGCCAGTCTTGCTATACTTTCAGTATGTCATTTTTTTGCCTGGATGTGCTTTCTACACGTCTTTATATCTTTGAGGAAGGACTGGTGATTAAAGATACCTGTAGCTCTGAAGAGATGCCATGAAATGGCATATTGCAATGCTATTGAAGCTTTGTTTTCTTTTGATGAAAACTTTGCTTATGTACAAAAGCCACCTTTTCCAACATAACTGAGGAAACTTCTCATAAGCAGCACAATGAGGAGAAGTCATGGGGCCTGGAAAGATGGCTTTCAAAATAACTAAATGCTTCTATTGTATTTAGAAACCCATCACCATGCTTGGTGCCATCAGGAAGTGCATTATTTTGCAAGGGAGATCAGAGATTGTGAGGAGAAGATGGGGAGGAGTGAAGGAGAATAGGCTCTGCGCTGGCCTACTTCTCTTGGTAGGTTCCAGCCAATGCCAATTATCTCAAAGTGATTTTTTTTTCCACCTCATTGTTGGTCTTTTTTTTCCAGCACTACTCTTGCAGATGTAACAACCTTCTGTGTTTCAGAATTTTCTATAAAGTGATATATTCCTACTAGGTTATAGCTAGCCTAAATAAGGAAAGAAGAGGAAAAAGACAAACTTTCTTAAATCTAAGTTCTACACCCACTCATAACCTTTTGACTGAAATCAATAGCACAAACTGTGAAAAATCCTACTGTATGAAAATGCCTCCATGTCACCGCACATGCATTGCTGGGGTATTTCAGTTTCTGAACTCTCTGCAGCTAATTTTGTCCAGTCTTCAGACACACTTCAGCCTTCTGCTGAGTTCTGGGTTAGAAGTCAAGTTCAGAAATTACTGTGGAGGGGCTGGAGGGCATCTAAAGTGGGGGAAGTTACACGTTCAGCTGTGTGGTTTCTTCTGAAGGGGCAAGTTAGACCAGCCTAGGCTCATAGTACTTAACTTTTGCTGTCAGGGAAGTGGGATAGACCTTGTTGGTCATTACTTGCATACTTCCAGTGGCTTTTCTCAAGGTTTCTTAATAAAATATTTCTCAATGTTGCAGTAACTGGTCTAGCACTAGAGTGGTGGGTTTTTCTCATACCTTTCATTTCCCCTTAGATTAGTAGATCTTACATCAGAAGGACATCAATTAGAGGACACTTCTAATGTCTGTTTGAACTAGCACATCACTTTTTCCCACGTGTTCTTGATTTAAAGCTTTGAGGAGAACTGAGCATATTTTCAATGCATTACCTTCACTATTGCAAGAGGTGGACGTCTAGCCTGAATTAAAGCTACTAATTTTGCCTATCAGCTGAAAAAAGAAACAAAAAAAAAGAAGAAACCCAAGTTAAGTGTCCATTCTCCCATCCGTTCACTGGTGGTTCATACTTCCATGGTTAGCACCTGGCCACACAGTGGTTTCAAGCAGGATTTGGCACAACTCGGGAGCAGAAATTTCTGCCACTGCAGTGGGATCTACCTCGACCAGATGAGCTGGGGCTGCAGTAGAAAACTCTCTCCACAGGCAACAAATCTGATTTAGATCCCATGCTCCACCCCCAACCCCAGCCAGGGCACAGAGGGAAGCACGTGGCCAGAAGGCTTCTGAAACTGTGATAAAACGGCAAATGAAGCATACTGTGAAAGTGAACGTTGGTAATCCAGTGTTTATCCAAAAGCACCAGGCCTCAGGTCTTAGCTGCAAATTAAACTAAAGAGACTTCTGCTGCTAAATATCCAGTTAACAAAGTACTTAAGCTGCTGAAGTGTATTCAGCATAATAAGGCAAATTTGTCTAGTTGAAATAATATACCTCACCTGCCAAGACTGGAGGCAAAATAAAGGCTGTAGAAATTTTGTAGCAACTCTGATGGAGGAGGGAAAATGACATTTATGGTGCAAGGTGTATCACTGTAGCTGCATTTGCATATGATATCTTCCTTAGTTATCTGTCTGTGTGTCTCCGCTCCAGTGTAGTTAGCAGTTCTATGCTTCAGAAGACCTGGCTGTGTATACAGCTGTGTGGGAACCAGCTCCTGGTCTACCTGTCACTATCTGTCTCTAGACCCTGGACATTCTTCTATTGGGTTTTGCTTTCTTTTTCCCTAGATTATGCATTCTTGTAGCAAAATACCTTCAAACAACTGTGAAATAATTTACATTAAAACTATGTAAGAGCACAGCTCGGGGTCAGTTTAAGGACGTATTTCTTAAATGCAAACCATCTAAATTTGCACCATCAGTTTAGACTTTAGCTCTGCTCTGGTCTTAGTCCAGCTTGCCAGCACCAATGAGCAATGAATTTGCCTTTCATAGTCACTTTATTTACTTAGGGCTAGGCTGATGCACCTCTTGTGCTTTAGTTACACCACCAGAGTTTGGAAGTATGATCATGACAAAGCAGCCTAAACCCTTGCTGTTATGGTGACTCACATCACCAATCTACTGCCTCCAAAACTCAGTGGTTGTATCTTCATCTTGGATAAAATAAAGGGAAACCTGCCTCCTGCCACCATGGTTGTTTAAGGCAAAGCATTTATCTTGAAACACGGATAAAATAAAAAAAACATTCCCAGTAACTTCTCCTGGAAGGAGTTGTGTTTGTACCTATTGAGGCTCAGGGGCTGCGGCTGTCAGGCAGAGACCAAGGAAAGCAGCTGAGGCAAAGCATCCGGGCTGCCTCATGTCTGCTAGGGGCTGTCAGACTGCTTTAGCTGTGTTAGTAACACATTATGGTTTAAAGCTTCTCGCTTGTGCTTTTTAAATGTCATATCTGAAATCCTCTGCCAGAAGCACACTCACTGGAAGCAACCTCTGTGGTTTCAACAGACAATAGTTAGGCCAAATTTTGAGATGACCATATTTTCATTTCTATTTCTGCACTTCTGTCATTGCTGCTGTTCTTCAGTGCCTCTGGGCCTGTACACAGAGAAGGTGGAGGTGAGCATTTGACAGCAGTATTTCACCAGGACATGTGAAAAGTTAAATACATTTCAAGAAACATTTCTCCTATTGTCCAAGACAACGTGAGAGTTGCAAAGTTAAATCCGTAGAAATGGTGATTAATACCCAAATCCTACAAATATGACTAGCAACAGTAAAAATAAGGCATTGATGACAGAGCTGTATGAAGCTTGTATCTGGTGTGTGTGAACCAAGATGTGTAGGACAGAGGGTTATGGGAAGGGAATCCATAGGTATCTTCTTGTTGTTCAGAAGCTGAGTACAGGGCTGTTCTGTATGGTCTCAGCCTTTACATGCCTCTCCCATCTGTTTTTCATGAGAGGAAAATTGTTTAGAATGGCACAAAAGCCACACCTGTGGTTTTGCAGTGCGTTTGAAGATGCAGTCCAAGGAGGAATGTTTTCAGTTGTGCCATCCCTGTGATGATTTCTTCTCTCAAATGTGTCTGAGTGGTGATGCAGCCTGCCTCATCTACTCCAATATCAACAAATAGTAAACGAGCGGTGCAAACAGTAAAACAAATGAAGCACCGAAGCAGAAGGAAACACAAAAATACCATCTGGTTTGCCATTTCCCTCAACTCTTCATTGAATATTCCTCTGCATAAAGCACAATAGGAGTGTTGCATCTCCCCTTACAGACATGGAAAGTGAGAGCCTCCAGGCCTGCTGAGAACCTAAAGTGTCCGGACTTGAGCTATTATTTGAGTAAAAGAAATGAGGGCAAGGGGAGGCTGAGGAATCCTATTATCAAATAAGTACAAATTTAGTACCTAGTCTGCACAATGCTAAGTGTAGGAGAACTTAGCTGTTGTTCAGTGGTGCATTCAGATTTTTAGGATATGCAAAAATCGTGTCTAACAACTTTCAGAACAGAAGAGTAGCAGCTATTTTGGGTTGGGAACATTATGCTGCTGTTGAGTTTGTATGGTGCAAACAGGTAACCATATCCTGAGAGAGGATTTTTTTTTTCACTGTGAGAATCTTTAAACATGCAGTGTTTATTTATCCTTTAAACTGTTAGTGCATTTCTCCTTCCCAGCTAAAAATTGTCCATGTGACATTGTCATTTAGCACTTCCAACAGTGTCGGTAATACAGTACATCTGTCATGAATAGGATTACAATTTGGTTTTGCACCTCTGTCACCTCTTAAATCTTTAACAATAACAAAATCACAAATTGTGGGCAGAATACAAATGTATTTATGTTTTCTAATCATTCAAGATGTTTCAGGGCTTCCTAAAATCTCAGCATGAGAGCAAGAGCGCCTGTCAAGAGATAATAAGGCACCCATCTTGAATTAATTCTGATCTAATCAAATCTGATTTGATCTAATCTAATCTTGTGTCCAACCAGTAGGACTTTGTTATGCTATCTGCAGACATGATACTCATACAATGGCTTGGGAAGTTACTCCCTGCTTTAGCCATGTGTGTTTTGATAGCTGTACTGGTTAGTTCTCAATTTCTGGCTTCAGGGATTATGCCACAGAAAGAGAGGCAAATTGCTCTGATATCAGTAAGGAGGAGTTGCATCATGCCTAGAAGAAACGGGTTTAGGTGGTTTAGGTGATCTGCTCCTCTGTAGAGAGCTGATGTGAGGGTAGTTTTAACAGTAACAGCTGGGCTGGTCTAAGGAAAATAGCAAGGGTGAGGCAATAGCTGTTACTAGCTCAAACAATAACCAGAACAAAGGGATAAGCTTTGGGTGCATCACTTTTTTTAAAAGAATCTTCTTTTAAAATTTGTTTTTGTTTGCTGCCTTTTTACTAAAGGGGCAGGTTCTTGTTATGTGCCGTGTGGGCACCACAATGTGTACCATGTGTATGCTGTAAGATTTCTAGAGTAATCTGGACTCTGCATTTCCTATTGGTCTTTCACTTTGTTAAGGCAAAGCACAGAAACAAGGCTTATTTAGCACAGTTTTCAGCTGGTTTATAACTAAGCATAAATGTAAATGGTTTGTTGAACTTTTATTTGTGAAGACTGTTTGCTGACCTGAACCTATAGACTCCTAATCCTTCTGTGCAATAAAGTAAAACAAAGAGCTTCAGTGCATGTAATACTATATGCAGACACCTTATTTGCATCCACTTGAGTCAAAAAACAGTGGCAAGGAAAATCCCTGGGATGGGGACTTAGTCATCTGTGTTAGTACACGGTCCAAGCAGGCAGCAGCCCTCACAGTGGGTTGCAGGTAATGCTTGGGAGTCAGCGTGGGCCGTTCCCAGTGTCCAGACCGGAGGCAGCTCTGTGGTTTTTGGAAGAGAATAGTGGCTGATAGCATAGACACAGGCCATCACGTGCTGGCTCTCTTCAGTGGCCAAGAGCAGTCCCGGGCAAGTTTAATTTTATAGCTGTATAGGTACAGCTATATGGGTACAGCTGTATAGGAACAGCTTTAAGGCTGAAATGTCTGTGTGACAGTGGGATGGCAAAAACTTTCTCATGCCAAATATTGATGGGTATTTAATACACACTTTGGGCACATGCTGTGACCAGGGAAGATTGCCTACTGATGTTGTGTGAGTGTTCCCAGTTCCCGCAGTGCCATTTTGCAGTATGAGCATGACAAAAGAGAATCACAAGTGTAAAGTGCTTTAAGATCACACTCCAGCAACTTTTACCAGAAAAATACTCTTGATTAGAAGTGTGATTATTTTTTTGAACAGCCTTTCTATACTACCAAAAGCCTTGTGTGGATATGGTTACACCAAGGGAAAAGCAAAAGATTTGACCACTCTAGCTCATTTAGTTTGCAGTATCCATATAAGCTGCACTGTCAAGAGCCTGATGCTGTAGGCAGAAGCAAATCTTCACATGGAGGGCAGAGGTACACCAACCAATGTTGCCTGATGTTTTTCCAGCACAGATTTATCTGTTCTTTGTAGCACTACTGAATATCCCATTATAAACCATTTTTGCATTAATTTTCATGGGTGGCTGTAAGGAGTTGTCTGTTCCCAAACTGGTGTCAATGCCTGTGACAGTCACTGCCAACAGCAGTCATGGGTATGGTCTGGGTGTGGTGAGGTGTTGGGGACCTGTTTCTACCTGCTTCGGCTCATTACCACTACCACTCAGCTGCATAGTGTCATCCTTCTTCTCTGGGTGGATAGGACCAAATCCCTCACTAAGTCTCCCTCAGGGGGACACTTTGAGTTTGCCTTGCAGCAAAATTGTGTTACTTGTTTTTCCATTTTGTTGGTAACTTGGATAAACTCATCTATAAGAATTATTATGAGATCAGACTGAAGATGAAAGTAAATGGTGAAGTTAAGAACACTTTATTGAATAAATAAGGAGTAGGCTGCATGATCTGAGCTACATGAGTATTTTATTAAAAGAACTATGTGAATTTCTGACTTGATCCAGTCACTTCATTTAGTGTGTGCCCACAGCCTCAGCTACAAAGGCTGGATCTAGGCTGGTAAAATGCTCATTATGCTAAGTTCTTAGTCCTTTTCTCTTAACAAAGAATGGCTTCTTCACTGATAATAGCTACTGCTGGAGATCTTCATATAACTCTTTCTGGGAAGTGCTGATAACATCATACCTCTCCTGTGCCTATGAAGAGTGCTTAGGGCAGACAGCTTAAAAATGTCAGTAAGATGCCTAACCTCAAGTAGATTTATCTTCCTCCTTCTCCAAGGAAATACTGTGTGTGGTGGAAGAACTTCTGGAAGTGTTCTGAATGTAGTATAAGGAAATAAAAAGACAAATCAAGAGACACACAATGGCTGATGCTATATTCCATTACAGATTACTAAGTTTACTAGGCAACCACCATGCAACAATGCGTACACATTCACTTGTGGCTATCATCTGAGCAGCAGAAACTCACACTTATATATGTCTGGTATGAAGCACTTAAGGCATGAAAGGAAAACTTCTGTAAGCAAATTTGTCAGTGTTTGGATCCCGCATTAAAAATTGCGATGAGGCTACCAAGGGGTTCATGGTGGCCCTATAAAAAACCCAACATCACTGTTACATTTCTTATTTCTGAAAAGGCAAATTGATACATCAGTGCCAATACACCAGTGCCCATAAGCAGGTAAACATCTCTTGTGCATGCAGGAGATAGGGCACAGCAGGGAACTGCAATGCTGGCACTTAGCAGATTGCACATCAGCCTCTTCTCAGTGGGTTTTGCAAGCCCATCTAAGACAGAGATAAAGAGAGGGGATTTTTGCCTCCTACTGAGAGACTGTGAGAGTAAAATGAAGCCACATGATTGTTGTTCTCTGCTACAGTAAACATGTTGCATGAAAAAGTGTCTCAAGAGCAAAGGGAAGTGGGGATAGTTACATGCCCCATGTGAAATCTTCATTCCATTGCATAGCATAACAAAACAGAGGCGATTAATTGAAAGGGTTTGAGCCAAATTCTCTTTTTCTACATGGTCTCTATATAAGAGATAAAAGATTTGTCACAGGTCAGGACTCCACTGTACCAGCAGACTGATAGATTCCCAACAGAACGACATTCCTCACCTTGGAGAACTCAGTCTGACAACTGAACAAGAAGTCCCAGAGACTCAGGTTATGCCAACCAGTCCAAAACAGTGGGACATTTCTGCTCAGTTTTCTGGATGCCTAGTCACCTAATGAAGTCACCTAATGAATGGTTTGGAAATTGAATTCCTGGTCTTGTGAAAATGCATCTCAATGAAGCATAGAATTGAGAAAAGAATGGTAAGGTAAGTGCTGGGGAATTAGTTAACTTGATCACACTGATGAAGGTCATAAGGCATGAATCTCGGCAGCAAGGGGGTCACAAGCCCCAGGGGAGGCAGTGACATCTGTCATATGATGGTCTCAAATCTGGGCTGGACATGTCTCTGGCATTTAACAGGGTTTAAATGTGCCCTTGTGTTGGGCATAATGAGAGAAGATGACTCTTGGAGAAGTGCCATGAGCTTTGACATAAAAAACGTGGCTGTGAAATCTGTCAGTGATTTTGCAAATTGGAGAAGGGATAGCTACACCCCTTGTCCAAAGACAGACACGTGTGTATGTGCCCACAAGCAGGTGACGTAGAACACAATGAGCTGCACAAGTACCTGTATGGCAAGGCTGCAGTGCTGAAAGTTCAGTGAGCTGCACTTGCTGTCATCTCTCCTGGCTATAAATCCCTTAGGATTGATTCTTCTGGCTTTGCACTCTGCGTAATCATTAACGCCACTTCCCACAGTTTGGTTAGTGGGTGTAAAATACTATCAGTTAGTATGGCATCATTTTACCACCACTTCACACCACTGTAAAATGACAGTGCAGGCTATGGAACAGCAAAGAACTGAGCTCTGAGTATACACTTCATTAGAGAATCAGTTGCAGTTGCCATCTGAGTGGGAAATAAGAAGGGCAAACACATCTGTGCTGGAATTGCACAGGCTGACTGAGCTTGGGCTAGAGAGTCTAGTGGAAAAGGAGAGCAACAGAATAGGTAAATTATTAAATGGTTATCAGTACTAATGGATTTGGAGCAGGGAGTGAATTTTACTTCCCATTTCCCTGTTCCTACATCAAACTTCAAGCAACACTCTGCTCTAATCGGTTTACAGTAATGTGTATAAATATCTAATATGTGCACATACAACACGTGTCCTTGTGGATATTGTAAATATATATTCAGAGATTACACTAGTCTTAATACATTTTCCAGAGTAATTCTGTTTAGAAGAGAAATTCTTTTGCCTTTTAATGTGGATTCTCACACTCTTTCCATGTGTCTTGCCTGTGGAAAATAGGCACTTTTTTTTTCTAGTTCAGTTTGGGTGCTCTTTTTTTTTTTTTTTTTTGGGTCTGCTTTGCCTTAGCCTTAGGCACTGAAAACTATAATGAAATACTGTGGCAGTTGCTTCCATGTGGCTTGCCAAAGGGGCGTTAAGAAATTTTCCTGGTTGTTCTGTATGTGTGAGCTGCGAAGAGGTGCTAAATTGCTAAAGGAAATTAAAGCGTGGGGTTAAAGCTAAAGTTTTGTACTGTTCTGATTCGGGCAGTCTTGGATTACAAGCCGCTGGTTGTGTTGGAAATCAAAAGGTTACATGCTCTGTCTGACTTACCCAGCAGTGCTGTAAAGACAGATTAGTAGATAAAAACATCAATTGGGCTCTGGTGTTCTCAGTGCTTGATTTGCTCAGGTGCTGGAAGAAGATACCAAGATATAACAGAGAGGAGTGGGTACAATGGTAATTTTAATATTTTGGACAAGCAGTCATTTGTAATTGTGCAGATTCCCACAGACCAGGACTCTGGTGTTGCCCTCCTCTTGCTGCAGCAACTATGCCCATCTGGTGTCAGCTTCTCCAGTGACACTTGCTGGCTGGGAGCAAAAGAAAGCATGTATTAGCTCGAAAGTTGTTTCTTGGGTTCTTTCAAAGTCATTTAACAACCAGCACCTCTCGGTGAGCAATGTTTTGCTGTGAATGGGGAATTTGGGACTGCCAGTGTGCTGGTCACGGCTTTGTTATTTCAATTTACCTTATGGTGCCCTCAATACACCCACCCTTTCCAAAATGACATTTTTCATTCATGCATTGATTTCTTGTGTTGCTTCACGGGTCCAGAGGAAGTGCTTTTCTTTCCCTCTCCCTTTCCCCCAAATCCCAGCCTATTGCCATTTTGCCCTCAGCATCATTGGCTGAACAGAACTAACACCAGCTCTTAGCTAAAGCTTTGGGTCCAGACTTTTTGCAATGCCTTCTGGCTGAATGGTGGGGACATGAAGGTGTGGAGCTGTGGCAGAAGTAACCCTGTGTTATCCAGCAACAGGTAAGGATGATGGCTCTGAAAAGCGGGTGGTTGCACCACTACCTAGGACCATCAGTCTTTGCTACACTATCTTACTGTTCAAATCTACCTAAAGCTTGCTTCAAACTCAGCTCTGACACTGGCCTGAGAGACAGGCGCTCAAAAAACTGCTTGCAGCCATTCACAGCATTGCACAGGCAGCTGTCATCCTGCTCTACTGCTTGGGTGGCTGCTTGGCCACAGGAGCGCTAGGTCAAGACAGGCATCTGCAGCCACAGTTCACAGTCCAGCCCCTTTCTGTGAGCTGTTTTTGTCTGCCCTTGGTGGTTGTAACCTGGTGCAAGCCAGCATCCGGCTGTGTACTTCTGGGGTGGGTGCAGAGAGGCAAGGGCAGTAACACCTACCAGTAACACCAATGAGCCCCAGACGTCCATAACTCCCTGCAGTCCAGCTTATGCAGATCTTCTTGGCCTTGCTTTGACTGGCAGGACCAAAGAGGAAAGTGGGATGCTTCTGCTGAGATCAGCTGGATGTAGTGATGCAAAGGCACAGGGGTTTCCCGGGCTGATATTCAGGCTGGAGCTGCAGTGTTGATGTCTCAAGTCTGCCACTTTCTGCGAGACTATCGCCACTTGAAAGAACCATATTTTGCTGTTCATTTGCAAGGCTGTGAAATTACACATGTGCACAAACACATATCCAGGATGAGGCTGAAGTGAGACATTAATGCTCCCCTTCCTACAGACGCATGCAAATCTTGGGCACCGGCTCACCCGTGTGCAGCCTGGGAAGGTGTCCAGCAGCACTGCCACCAAACACTGCTGAGCAAGGGGATTCCAGCTGCTTTGTTGGCAGCTCCAGCACACAGCAGTGCAAAGGCTTGTCCTGCCCTGCTGCAGAGAGGGTGCATGAAGGAGGAAGAGGATTGCATCTTTTTTTTTTTACACTCAAATACCTTAGCCCTGTGAAACACTACACAGTGCTGCTGCCTTCCAAGAAGTCAGACGGAGACCCAGCACAGTAGGCTCTGAAGTCCAGCTGGTCAGGAATGACCCAGGCAGAGGTTAGATGACAGCTAAGAAGCAAGCATCTTCTCCATCCCTCTAGGAAACAGAAATTAAAGTGGGGGAATTGCCCCATCTGAGCCAAACCCTTTTGCTAAAATAAATATTGTCATTTGACAAAGAAAAATGCTCTATTAAGGTGAACTTATGAAGCTATTTAAAGCAGCAATGACAAAATATAAAAACTGAAAATAACAGCATGCTCAAATTGGCCTCCTATGCTACTTGTTTCTGAACTGTTGGTCCCTGTGAAACACCAGCTGCATGGGGAGAACCTGGAGGGAAGGCATGGGAGTTTCTCTGAGCATGGACAGTACTAGCCTGTTGCATCTGCTGCACTTGCACTGGTCATGGTTGTGGACCATCTTGAAGGGTCTGGGAAGACATGTCTGATTGTAGAACAGGAGAGAAAAAAAGGAGTGAAAAAACATGATAATTTCCAATTGGATGGTGTCAGGTCAGCAGTACAGCTGTAAATCTGAAGGGTGCAGGAGCAGGCTGTCCCCATTTGCTGTAAGACAAATGACAGGAAAGATGACCAGTCTGGCTGAACAGCGAGCTTTTCTGGGACTCAGGAAAAAAGATGGAATTTCCACTTTTGGAAGGAGGGGCAGACAACTCAAGAAGAGTACAGGAGTATCATTAGGCCACGCAGAAAGAAAATTAGAAAATCAAAAGCCTAGCTAGAACTCAACCTGGCCACTGTTGTCAGAGATAACAAAAAAAGTTTGTACCAATATATTAATAATGAAAAGAGAACCAAGGAGAATCTCCATTTTTTGGATGCGCAGGGGAATATTGTGATCAAGGATGAGGAGAAGGTTGAAGTACTTCATGTCTTCTTTACCTCAGTCTTTAGTAGTAAAATCAGTTGTTCTTTAGGTACCCAGCCCCCTGAACTGGAAGATATGAAATGGGGAACAGAACGGGACCCACTATAATCCAAGAGGACGTAGTTAATGGTCTGCTGCACCACCTGCACACTCACAAGTCTATTGGGCCAGATGGCATCCACCGCAGACTACTGAGGGAGCTGGTGGAAGAGCTTGCCAAGCCAATCTCCATCATTTCTCAGTAGACCTGGTTAGCAGGGGAGGTCCCAGATGACTGGAGGCTTGCCAGTGCAATATGCATCTACTAGAAGGACTGGAAGGACGAGGCCTGCAGTTCAAAGATCAGTCTGACCTCAAAGCTTATGGAGTGGTTCATCCTGAATGCACTCATGTAGCATGTGCAGGATAACCAGGAGGAAGGGCCCAGCCAGCATGAGTTCATGAAAGGCAGGTCCTGATTGACCAACCTGATCTACTTCTATGACAACATGACCTATTTAGTGGATGAGGGAAAGGCTATGAAAGTTTTCTACCTAGGCTTTACCAAATGCCTTTGACACTGTCTTCCACAGCACTGTCCTAGAGGAGCTGGCTTGAACAGGTGTACTTTTTGCTGGGTAAAAGGCTGGCTGGCTGCCTGAGCCAAGAGGGTTGTGGTGACAGACTCCAATCCAGTTGGTGACCAGTCACAAGTGATATTCCCCAGGGTTCAGTGTTGGAGCTAGTCTTATTTAATATCTTTATCAATAATCTGGATGAAGGGATTGAATGTTTTCTCAGTAAATTTGCAGAAAACACCAAGTTGTGGAGGAGTGTTGATCTGCTTGAGGGCAGGAAGGCTCTACAGAGGGATCTGGACAGCCTGGATTGATGGGC